>QVNV01024625.1:0-33860 GCA_014825455.1 Pseudomyrmex pallidus | reverse complement strand
CTCTCTCTCGCGGACAAACTTGTACATCGCGATAAATCGCGAATCCCGGATGCTGCGCGTCTACTCTCCGGTGACCTGTCACACGCGAGAGCCCCGCGTCCTGCATGTCTTTCGTATTGTACGCGGGGATTATTGTTGACACGGAATTGCCAATGACATCGCGAGCGCGATCGTTGCAACGACTGCGGAAGCCGGAATGTAACGATACGAGAGAGTATTGAAGCGCGCGCGCGTGAGCATCCGCGGCATACCGATTGGAAGAGTAGCCGGCGCGAAGCGGAGACGAGAATATTCGCGACACTGATTGGCAGGTATTCCCGAGAGCGAGAGAAAATCGCTCTCGTAATTCGCGCGCTCCCCCCGGCCCTTGTGCGCGCACGGGATCGACAGGCCAAGTTAGAACACATGGAAAATTTTTGCGCCGTATCCTCCAAACGTGCGCGGCTGCAGGTTTGTTGCTGCCTCGCTGTGTTTGATCGTAAAACAGAAAATACACGACATCGATATAATATATATGGTACGCGCGGAAAATATGCTATATACGTGTATGTGTTGTACGCGCGCGTATACACGCGGAGCTTCGATTTTTCGCGATATTGCATCCCGTATTACATCCGATGTTTAATTCGTTAAATTTTAATGTAATGTAAATAAATTTTACATCGTTTTAAACATATAGACACACACATAAATTGCGGATGAACTTTATGAGCATCGAGCGCGCGCCTATATTATTAAGCGCGTTAATAATTCTTTTCCGTTATTCTCCCCCGAATAGAAGAGAATTTGTAAGAACGTCGAGAAAGAGTATATATGCCGAGGAAATTCAACAACTCTCTCTTCGAGGGAGACGTACGCGATTTAAATTTTTTCTTTCCGCGATAAGAAAAAATTCTTCGACACGTTTCTCGGAAAAACGCGAAGAATAGATATGTTTCTCTTCGCGCGAAGTTTGTTTCGCGCCGAAAAAAAAAGCGCGATGTGATTACACCCTCAAAACAATTGTGCAACACCGATGCGCGCGCGGCACAAAGCGAATACAATAATACTCGCGGAATAACGCGTGTCACGTGGAATAATTCGTAAAGCTCGTTTCCCCGCTCGTTTCCAGCTATACTCAAAGTAATATGCTACACGTGGGGAAGGGAGCGATCCCCGGGAGAGAGGTGCGGACCGAGCACAGGTAAAGGAGAGTTAAAACTGGATGAAACGTCGTGATGAATAATTGATACGAGCTCATTCAATAGAGAACCCATGCGCAGTTACGCGATACATTGTAGCCGTTATTGTTACGCGTATAGTGGCGTATACGTTAACTCTCTCCCTCCGAGCGGTGGAGTGAATTGCGTTTAATAAACAGTCTTGGAATTGTGAATGTGTTTGCGATACACACAAAAAAAAAAAAAAATAAAAGATTAAATTAAATTATGAAGAAATGCTCAAATACTACAAATCACTCATTGATGTAATTTGTTTTTTTTTTTTTTATTAAAAAAAATATGAAGAATGTTTTACACATTTGTAAAGAAGCTCTCGGGCACGTCTCGTATATAAAAATCACGACTGACAATCTCTTCTTCGCGTTCGTTTCAAAAAAAGAGAAAGAAAAAAAAACAGAAGCCTTACGGACGAGTCGAACCTCCTGTTCAAAACGGTAAACTCGATGAAAAAAAGATGCGGCGGCTGCGAGAACCGCGGAGACATTTATCTCTCCGCGCTAATTAAGCCGGATTGCATAAAAGGATAATTTGAATACTTTATAAAGGCCCTTATATATCGCGCGATTCCGCCATCGGTTTAAAACCGTTATTTCGCGCGCGCCTCGCTTGTTTCGTCCGTAATGGACTATAATTGTATGCAATTACATACACTTATCCTCAAGACCTTTCGGTCTAAGTCTCAACGCGTATGCGCGATAAAACATTCATTGCATCGAACAGCAACACACTCGTCGCGCTCCTCCGCGTAATCGATCGCAAACGCTCTCGCGATCAAGAGATGAATCGACACGAGCGAACGAACCCGAAAGGACACTCCTCGCGGGTATATCGCGCGCTCAATCCTTCGAATAAAATATTCCCTTTGACTCGCATACGAGTTTGGTTTCTCCGCGAAATTATATCTCCTCGCTTTCTCGAGAATGGATCTTTGATCAGTTTCGAACCGATCTCTTCGGCGTTTCTCCATGGTTTTTTTGCGACGATGAGACGTGTAAAACTTTTTTTTTATTCAGAACAATTGAAAAACAAGTGAGCCGCAATACAAAACGACGTTAAATTATATAAGATAAGAATAAAAATATTGCGATAAAGTATATCAATGCTGGCGGTATCACAACGATAACGTTTAAATTGTCTCTCGACTTGAGAATTCCACGCGTGCAAACGCAAAGAATGTATTTTTTTTTTCTTAGGGCGCGCAATTTGTTCGCGTGCTACGTTCGGCTTTGGAAAATACGCCGTGTACGACTCGATTTGTTCATATATAAAGGAAAAAGCGCGGAGGAGACCAAAGCAAACGCTCGGGCGCAGACTAAAAAGGGAGACGCGCCCGCGGCGGCGGATTCGCTGCGGGCTGACATTTTTGTATTTATGTATTTATGAGATTTACGCTCTCTCTTGCCGCTGCAAGCCAGTTCCAGCGAGAATGATTAAAAACAAACACGGGCCGCGATTCTTCGCGATCTCCCGTGGTCGACGCGCAACAAAAAAAAAAAAGAACGATCGATATGTTGTTGAGGATGCCGGTAATACGTGCAGCAAATTCACCGTAATACCGCGGCGCGTTCCCGCGGTTTAATGAAAAAGATACAAAACTCTCTCTCCGGATAGGTGTACACGCGCGGCATGTCAAAAAAATCGCGCGCGTTGAAACACACAACGAAAAAAGAAAAGAAAGTACTTCTCGCTCCGCCAACAATAAACTTTCTTATTTTCCTCGGACTTTGTAGCAAATATTCGATCGCTCAGTATGCGACAAAGTCCGATTGTTTATTGAAAATATTCAAACATTCGAATTGCGATTTTCTTGAAAAAAACGAAGTAAAATAAATCTGAACGGCGAATTAAACACATCATCTCTGAAACATACATGTCGGGGGAACATACGCGTGGTGGGAAATGTACGCGCATAAATTAATGAAAACGGTTTGTGTAATTGGCAATTACCGATTCGATATATCATCGGGGAATATCATCGAATAAATAATGTGCAAACAAGTATCTTTGTATCTACGAGCGATTTGATGCGATCGGGGGGCGCCCCTTCTTTGACGAGCCACCTGCGCGATTATCGCCAGCAGGGAATGAGCCGTGTAAATACGGGACCGCTTGTAACGTTTGTAAGTTGCGCATGAACCGCGCCTCTGGATCGTGGTCTACTTGTGTAAATAACATCTGTCAATCGTGATGAAGATGAGCGCGAGAGCAACGGGCGGAGAGGGGGATGTTTCGTCGTCGATGACGAAACGGTCGATCCACCCATCCACCCCGCTTGCGCGCGCGACCACCCTTTGAAACGTCTCGTCGACACAATTAAATTACGGTAATTAGCTCATCGCGGTGTCGAAAGTAGATACACATCGCCTCGCGGTTTACGAGGATTACCGGATTATCCGCAATATCTGAACAATGGATACGCGAGTGTGTGTTTTAGTTTTCATTAACAAGAAATTCGAGATGTTGTGCGCTTTGCGGATGACAAATTTTACATAATAATATAAAATCGCATTAAAAAACGTTGGAAACTCGCAAGGTAATGGCTGGAAAGACGAATTCGAATATCGATGTTGTTTACGAATTTAATTCGTTTCGAACAGAAATAAAAAAAAAAAAAAAAAGAAAAAAAAGAAACGATACCATCGTCGATGGCAATGTGAAGTTTACTTGTACTTCGCTGCCTCGCGGCGTCCCCCTTAATTACTTCATCGCTCCAATTGCGCGAATAAGCCCTTTGCCCTGTTGTGCAATTACGCGAAACGGACAATAAACCGCGCGGAGAAGAGTAAAAGAGTGAGAGATAGAGAGAGAGAGAACAAGTCGATAACGCTAAGTAGCGTTAATTCGGTGGTGGAGGTGAATACATATATATATCGTTACGCGATGGAGGAGCTATTCGCCGCAGCTCAGGCTACATTAGCCGCGCCGTGTGTATCCACACGTGGATAATCCGACGTATTTGCGGAGCGGAAGCGCGCCGAATTCGAGCGAGAGCCGGCGCCCTCCACCCCCGCACACAAGACACACACACACACACAGAGAGAAGTTAGAGCGAGAGAGAGAAAGAGAGCTCGCGATAAAGCGGGTATAGCAGAGGCATTAATTGGGATTAAGTAAATCAAGACGCTAATTAGCTCGTGCCAGGTGCGCACGCGGGTTTCCACCTCTCCGTTCTCCTGCGTTCGTTCTCCATTACCATCCCGCCCTCTCCCGGTCCACAAGCCGTTTCTGTATCCAACCACTGTCGCTGACCAGCACGACGAACCGATCCCAGGGCATTTAATTTTCCCAGCAATTTGCTATGACACTATGACTCCGCGATTACGCGGCGCGTGCGATCCAGAAAGAGCACAAATCACCCCCTTCGTCGTTTATTCGCGCGTTATTGAGCAACGGCGTTTTTTTTTTCCGCGCGCGTGCTGCACGTCGCGGACAAAAAACGGGATGAGGGATGTAACAATACACAATACGAGCGATTGTAAAATCGGAGAACTGGACGCGAGATTTGCCGATATTTTTAAAAGCGAATGATTTTCATCAGTTTTTACTCTAATATGCTCATCACCAGTTTCAACACCACGGTGTTTTGAAACTGGTTCTCCAATATTTTTTGTTGAGTATTTTTGTCAAATGTTTCTTTGAAAAAAAAAAAAATAATAATAATAAAATGCTTTCATACACGAAGTACATCAGAATATTGAAACAAACCTATCGAGAAATTATTCGGTTCGATATAAGTTTATTTAGCGAGGTAAATAAATTTGACGTTTCGGTTGAAACCGTTTTCTATTCGAAAAAACGTATTCACTTTGCCTGACGGGGAACGTATTGCAATCAAATTACCCTCACCAATCCTGAAAAACTTACACACGCGGTGACATACGCGTACAACGAACGCAACGAGCGCAATAATGTCGATCTCTGTGGCATCGCCTCTTTTATGACAGATTATATTTTTCGTTATCTTTGGAAATATGCGCGCATTATTGAAGAAATCACAAATAAAAGAAGCCCGACGTATTGTGAGGAGATTAGACGAAGAAAAGTTAATAGAAAATTTATGATCAGAAAGATCGTCGATATTGTTTCAACAACGATTGGATTACGCGCAAATCAGCGAGCAAATAAATCCAACATTGCCTATTTATTTCCTCGTGGAAAAAGAACACGAGCGGAAGAGAGCTGAAGAGGAGGTTCGGGAAAGAGGGAATCACAGGGAGAAGGAGAGAGAACGAGACGGAAGATGTAGAGAGAGAGAAGGATGAGAGGATTCCTGCGGAAACGCGGCGGAGAACACGCGGTAAGTCCACGCGCAGGGGCTTGGTAATATCGCGAAAAGTGTTTGCTTAGCTTGTCTCGACCGACGTTGGAAGCATTAAACCGCGAGCGTTCTTTCGTTCTTCTCGAGAGACGATCCCGGGAGCGAAAGAGCTTTCCTTGTCTCTTCTCTCCTCTCGCGCTGTGTATACTTTTCCACCGTTCTCGATTATTTCCGGCGGAGAGTCCCCGGGCCCTACGCGCGAATTCCCATTTTCCCGATTAAAGTGGTCATTGAAGATGGCGGATGATGATCAATTATATATAAAAACCCGCCTTTGAGAAGATTCATTTCGGAATCAATATCATTGTGTATACGACAATAATGTTATTATACGTAAGAATATAATATAAACAGTATGTAATTCTTTTAATAAATTATACTTCGTAAATTTTGCCTTTTAATTTTTACAGAAATATTATATTCTTGTTATATTAATTTTTTGTTCCTTTTACGTCTATGATATTTTACGACGAAAATATTTTTAGACAGAAGAGCGTTAAAAAGTGTCTCTCTCTCTCTCTCTCTCGAAGTTCAACTTCTCTCGAAATATTTCATCTCCATTGTCCACACCACATTGTTTGATTGCTATTGCAACCGAGCGTCTAACGACAATCTCGACGATATTCGCTGATCGCGACGATGTTGCGAAAGGGGGTCGACACGACGACGGGGCGGAAAGCGCGCGCGGAGCGACGACGGGGGGCTGCTTCTGTTAGCTTTGGTTTGAAACGACGGCCTCCTGGGAAATGTGCGTAATCGCCGAGTCCCCATTCTGGACCGGAACGGCAACGACGGATTCTCGCCGATGAGAATCGCGCGCGCTTGTTTATGGACGCCTCGCGAAAATTCGCGAATCACTCGGCCAACGGTCGTCGAAGACCCACACAACCCAAATAGAACGGAACATTCTCTTGTTCGTCGCGCATCACGTTTCTACCTAGTCTTTATGCCAACTGTGACGATATTTAATACACAGTGTACTCCCGGACAACGAGCTGAATTTTTCTCTTGATAAAAGTCTTCTTCTATTTCCAACATCGCGCGCGCGCGCAAAAAAAAAAAAGAATCAGCTGTTAGAGAGTCGAGACTTTTACGGCTGATTCCTTTTCGTGGCAATCAAACGATTGCCTCTCGCTGTCGTTCACGCTTCTCGAAAAGAGTCAAGCTTACAAAACGGATATCGCTCGATTTCGTTGCGGGGATGGAAAAATCGAAATTTCGCTGACGAAATGTGTAGCAAAAGATGGGATCTTCGCAACGATAGCACCGAGAGAGCGTCCTGCGCGCGCGATAGATATGGAGCAGGGTGGCCCTTCCCCGTGGCGGAAGAAGAGGGCATGGGAAGAGAACGAAGAAGAGGGCCGGGAGAGCGAACGATCTCGTGGCCCCGGAATAAAGTGGAATTCAGCGCGGGCTGAATTATAAACGATATTATGCAAACACACAGCGCCGCGGAGTGGAGAGGAAACGCGCGTACTCTCTTCGTGCCGCGAGAGTTAATTTGATGAAAAACATCAGAGGCCAGGCCAGAGGCGCGGGCGAGAGACTGCCTCCTCGAGAGAGAGAGAGAGAGAAAGAAAAAGCGAGAGAGAGAGAGAACGGTAGAGAAAATGAGAGAAGAAAACGAGAGAAAGAAAATGAGAGAGAGAGAAAGGAAGGAAGAGACCGGCAAAAGACGCATCTCGCGGCGAAAGATCTGTTCTTCAGTAAGGCGAGAGTGCTTCTCTCTCTCCTCTCATCATCCAAGCCGGCTCTCGAAAGATATTTTCCTCTTTCTTCTCTTTTCTTTATTCGTCTTCTCCCGGTGCTCTCGCGTACGCTCCGCCACGCGTTTAACGTCTCATTTGGAGCCCGACAAACACTTCGACGCCCATCATGTATAAACGGTACTTCACTTTTTATCACGTACAAAAGTCTCTTAATTTTTCTTTTTTAACGCAATCATATTCTTTATACGACGTAATCGACCGGAAACTATACTCGCGCGATAATTTTGCGAGATAATCTCACGTTTTTTACGATTTTTACGCTATGCAGTTTCGTTGCGTATCATTACCTACGCGAGTCTTGTCACCGCAACGTGGCGTGACAAAACGACGTAAACGCCAGTGCATCCCTAAATTTTGCGTGGAAACGATATTATACGCACGATCGTATGTACATCGCGAAGCGTTATTGCTCGCGATAAAACACTTTTTTAATGTGCCGTTATGCACGCGACTGCGGTTCCGCCGAATATTTCGTCCCGCGAATATTTTTATTTATACAGGAAAAAAGTATAATTAAGAAAAAAACAACAGTATTTAAAAATCAAATTAATCATGTAAATTATTTAAGTTTTTTTTTAAATATGAATGATCTGTACTGTTTTATTTATTTTTTTTCGGAAGATTGTTCTCAAGAACCACATTTTTCAATATTCTTCGCGATTCTCAATTTCTTTTCGATCTCTCGATTTCCAATACATTTCCAATCACGTTGTTTGTGCATCTGCTTCGCGGGAGCGATTTTCAAACACTCATTCTTATCCCACGCTGTCCCGCACACAAATTATTGTTTGACCTTCTCTATTACGCTTGTGGGAATTAATCTCGGCGCTGAATAAATGACGGCCGATCGTGAAAAATTAATCATCGCCATCTGTCTAACGCGGAACAGCCGTTACACAGATGACGATGAGGTTCGAAAGCTAAATGAATTCCTTGCGTATATTTCTCGCGCGAAACGGGGACGCGCGCGATCAGGACAACATCTTTCTACACGCTCGTGTGAAGGATCCTTCGGGCGCGCAGGTGCGGGTACGCGATAACACCGCCAATCTGCGCTCGTCGGGGGCGGGTTCTCGGCCGTTCCAAGTGGGTTGAACCAACCCTACGCGACGCACCGCGTAGGTAGGTGGTAGAATCCCGGCTCGAAAAAGCAGAGCTGCGTCTACGCGCGCAGCTGATAACAGTGCGATGGTGCGACGCCTGCCTGGCTGGTGTGCCGGCGTTCAAATCACGAACAGCCGTGAAATCGGTCGAGCGCACGAGCGACGATACATCCGCGCGATAATTGAATTACGATCGAACAAACGGATCGGATAAATCGCGATCAGATCGCAAGCAGCCGGTCACCGATTGATCGGATCGTCGCGGCGCGTTGACACCGCCGATCGGCTTCGCTCCACGTTTCGAACGAAAATAATATCACGATATCCTCTCGACGATCACTTCGACAATCGTATTAATCTCGTTTGAAAGGTCGTCACTTCGCGACGCGTTATAGAAGATATTCGGTGTAACACGGAAATCGAAATTGAAATTTGAAGAAGACTGTACAGTGCTCGATAAAAAAAAAAAACATGAGGAAAGTATGTTGAAACGTCAATTTACGTTTGTGCTACTGCAGAGGGAAGGAGAACGAAACAACAATGAAGGCGCAACCGTCATCGACTTGACCGTCACTTCGCGCGCTTTTCAGCAACAATAGAGCCATCGATATTGTTTCCTCGTTCGGCGCGCTTCAATTATTCGCGAATTACTCGCACATACAATAACTCACATCCTATATGTATGTTATGTGTAATCCGACGTGTTGAGCGAGTGTTACAAAAAAAATTCAGGAAAATTCTTTGTTACTCCGAGTGTCCGCATCGCGAATTTTTGAAGAGCGATCCCGACGATGTACGGTTTGTACAGAGCGTGGTTCGGCAGCGGTGCCCCGAGCACCGGCTACCCCTGTCTCGAAGACACCTTCTCGCCGCCCGACACGGTGGTGCGAGTCGGCAACGAGGGCGAGCATCAGTTCGTCGCGCACAAAGGCGTGCTCGCGGCCCACAGCGGATATCTGAAAGCTCTGCTGGCGAATGCGACAACGACGACGACGACGACGTCGTCGTCGACGATGGCGAATTCACCCTATGACCCTTCTTGCGCGACCATCTCTGTCACAACGACGAACGGACAATCGCCACGACCGGTCACCTCCGTGCTGGTCTCGTCCATCGGTAAATATGAGTCGTTCGACTCAAAGATTGCTGGCCACAGCAAATTTTTCCGCGGAGAGGTTTTTAAATTATTATTTTATTCCATAAAGATTCAAAAATTGCTGTATCATAAAATAAGATTCACGCGAAAAAAGGTTTTAACAGAGAATTGTGCCAAAGATAGATCGTTTTTTTATTTTTAGAACAAAAAATCATTTGCGAACAGCGTGTTGTAAAATGTAATCAATCAGTGTCTATTTATATTACGATGTTAAATGAGTGGTTAAAGCATTTAATTGACATGTGCGATGAAAAAAAATTTAGATTTTCCTTCGGAAAAAAAAAAAGAAACATCCCCTTGGGAATATTTTTCGAATGATAACAATCAAACATTCGAAATGTTCGGCGAATAACAATCAACTAAAACCGAATATTTAACGAATTTTTATCATACGATATGTGTCCCTGCTACCTTCAATCTATCATTGGGATTTTCCAATAATTATCCGACTCAATCCAATTCAATCCAATAATTGGACCGCTTGCTTCACAAGCGGTGTAAAGTCTGCAGTTTTCAAAAATAAACGTTTCAATTCGTGTTGCAATCGCGCAGTTTCTTTACTTATCAGAATAATCCGAGTTGTGTGTAATGTGCGTATGTACGTGTGAGATTGCGCACTTAACATCAAATGACTTCGAAATCAATTATTATCAATTATTTGAATTCATTTCTAGCGATTGAATCTCGACTTAAAAAAAAAGCGCGGAGTTATGTATTTTAGAGGAAAAAAACTACGCGCATTAAAAGGATATTGATTGTCTTTCTTTTCTCTCCACACACACACAACTCTAAACTTTTTTCTCAAAATCAAGGTGTATTTCCAAAATTGTTTACGTGCAAAAAAACTGATCTCTTTGATTTTCTTACAAAACAAAATTTTAAGAAAAACACTCGGACAATAAGTCGATCCGTCAAACACATTCGATGAATCCGTTTTCACCCTCCCTCCCTCCGATCTGATATCAGGTGGAGAAGCGTTCGCGCCGCTGCTCAACTACATGTACACCGGTCGGCTGGAGGTGACATTGGACAACGTTTACAGCGTGTTGCTGGCGACGCATTTGCTGCACATGCCGGGCGCGCTCGAGCAGTGCAGGGCCGCGCTATTGAGACTGCGGGCGCCGCCGCCTCTGCCTACGCCACCGTTACCACCGGTGCCGACGTCCGTGTCAACAACAACGGGATCATCACCGGGAAGCGTCGGGAACATACTACGACCAATACCGAACAGATTGGTGGTCGGACCGCCTCTGTGCTGGCCCCCGACGACACCGCTCGCGTATCCGACCGCGCCGGCACCGACCATGTCGCATCTGCCGCCGTCGATGCAACCGCTGATGCAACCGACCGTACCGCCTGGCATCAACGTTGTCTCGACGAGAGAGAAGCAGGAGCAGTGCGCGCATTTTAGGTTTGCAATTGCGAAATCTTTTCATATATAACGATTTAAAAAAAAAGCGCGATTAAAACAATTTTATATACAATTCAAGATAATTGTTGAAAAAAAAATAAAAAATAATTTTTGTAGCTATTTCACATTCAATAGATATTAAAAATATCTCAGAAAAATGTCTTTTTTTTTTTCAGCTCCGAAATATCGAGGTCACCTCAGTCCTCGCCGCCTCCGCAACATCACAAACGTCGACGACCGAGCGCCAGCAGATCGAGAACACCGGAGATCGTGTCCGGCGTTTCCACGCTGCCGTTCGTGGCCGCGGCCGCGGCCGCGTTCACCGCGTTCGCCGTCACGAACAGCGCGAAGAGTTCCACGACGAAGGCGTCGTCGCCGACGCGCTCGATCTCGCCCGCTCTGTCCTCCGTTTCGCGAACCCGTTCGCCCGTACACCACAACAGCAAAAAACCGACGGATCACGAGATCGTTCCGCGGGAACGAAAATCCGACGCGATCTCCGCGAGATCGTGCAACGATCAGCAGCGCAAATCGCGCACCGCCGCGGCGTCTCCCACGAGCGACGATGGACCGAGTCATGGCAACACCAGCACCAATAACGACAACAGCAACGAAGACACCACGATATCGGAACACGATAGAGCGGCACGTTTGTCTCGCCGTCGAGCACGGAATTCGAACGCGAAGGAGACCTCTTCTTCGAGCGCCGTTTTCTCTGTGGTCTACGACATCGCGTGCTGCGACGGACCGGTGCGCTTTCATCGCGTGCTGAACGAGAATTACTCGTCGGCACCGACCAGAAGTCAGCAGAGGAACTGCCAGCTGCCACCGGAGACCGAGGATCCGCCGACCGAGAACGACGAGAACGGCGGACCGGCAACGAGAGGGAACCTCACGCGCAGTCCTAGCAACGATTCGAGCAACGACGGCAGCAACAGCAACAGCAGCGGCTGCTACACCTGCGGTTACTGCAAGCACACCTTCAAGTCGCAATACTGCTACAGGAAGCACGCGAAACGACACCTCCTGCCGACGCGGATCAACGAGGTGGCCGGTAGTGGCGCGAATCACGGACCGAGACAGGACACTTCAGCGCGCGGAAACAGACGAGAGGTCAGACTGCTTGATCTGAATGTGCAGTATTATCCGTGCAAGATCTGCGGATGCAAGTTCCCGAGCTACTACTTCGTGCACAAGCACCGGAAGATGTGCCACGCGAACGACGAGGAGAGACAGAGCGTCGGGGACGCGACGACGAACGCGTCGAGTCGCGACGCGGACGCCTCATCCACTCAGGATGCCCCGTGAAATCGGAAGACGATTTTCCCTCCCCCTTGATCGAAATCTCTATGAACAAGCAAGCGTTGTCGAAGTTCTGTGTTTTGATATTATTTTTCAAGTGGCTTATTACTGCGATTTCTTTTTCCACATCGTGAGATAATTAGATTTCTGTGAAATATGCATTAAAAGGTTCGTTATATATTAATTTAATGTAAACCACGAAGTTACACTTTAATAAGTATAGTAATTTTAATGTAGTAATCGCTTCAAATATGTTAATCAAATTTGTAAGCCCATAATTATGTAATTATAATCGCAATAAAATATTCACGATCTTGCGTGAAAATAAATGAAAATAAATGTTATATGAACGGTTTAACGTGCGTAACAACAGGATCGAATATATCGCTCGAATTTCCGTGCTGCTTAAGCCGCTTGTAAAATAATCAGAGCACATATAAGATTAAAAAGAAAAAAAACAACAAAATGACACTTCGCCCTACTTCGATGTAGATGTATATTTATGAAAAATAGAGACGACTTCTCATTAAAAACAAAAAAAAAAAAAAAAACAAAAAAAGAAAAATAACATTTCCAGATATGAAAATGTTTGCGCGAATATTTAATTCTAAATAAACTAGATCTCTGCAATCATCACACACACATGCACACATACACGCGCGCGCGCAAGACTATTGCAGAACATAACGGAAATGAACGTCATGCTTAATCCATAATTTAAAAAAGCGCACACATTCTTACATTACCTCAGAAATGTATAAACTGTTAGCTTAGACAACAAGCGTCTTGAAGAAAATTTTTATCATCAAGGTTTTTCTTTTTTTTAACAATTCTAATTGTGTAATCGCGTTTCTCTTCTTACGTGTATGTTTCTTTAACGTTATATATAAATGTATCAATGTTATACACACAGTCGAGAGTGTTTTGCATGCTGGTACCACATTTTTTCACGTACCAATACACGTTGTATAAAAACCGATTTACGATTTATATGGTTAAGAAAATGTTGTCGATTATACGTTTATGTAATATTTTAAGCGCAAGAACTCTGTAACAAATAAAAGAAATGCTAATTTCTCTCCTAAAAAAAAAAACACAGATAAAACCGGTGTGTGATGTATCAAAGACCATTTCTCAAATTTACGTAACTAAATGAAATATATATATATATATATATATATATATATGTGTGTATATGTATATGAGGGATTATTAAATATCGTACATCATGCCGCTTGTGTCCGTAAAAGCAAATATAACGAAATTAATAAATTAGTGGTACTTTTCCGGAAATGCATCCATAATGAATTAAATATGATAATTGAGTGATTACTTCCCGTTATCTGTACATTAAATTAACCCTTCGAGTAATACGAGATAATAATTTCGATAAACCGCGGCTCGATATTCGAATGTATTTAAATTTTTCTTTTAAATTTGCTTAATTGTCAACGCGTTACTTCAAAACACGCAGATATAATTTGCGAATTACGATCGCGCCGCGGTAAGTTTAACTTTAAAATCCAACTCTTTACTGTCGATCTAATAATTAACAGCAAAATACAAAGAGATAAGAGAATAAATTTTTACCGATTACGTCGATCGTAGGTGCTTCCTCGTCGCTGGTTTCCATAGGGATGTGATTCTCCTTCTTCTTGTCTTTTATCCTTCCGCTAGCTGCCACGTTACCACCGCTCCCCGTGTCCCTGCTACCCGGTTTCTTCTTGCTGGATTCCTTGAAGTCCGATTGGATCGTCGAGACGTTCGTCGCGTTGACATTCACCGCGGACGAGGACGACGATGACGCGCCTTTTCCTTCCATTCTATACAAACATTTCAAGAAAACAAAATACACACAAATGTTACATACAAATATTTTTTTTTTTTTTAGTTACGTAAGTCTAAAAGTTGTATAAAAACACGAATGTAAATTTTGCATAACTGTTGTATAAAACTGCAATCTGTTGAACTTTGTGTCACCATCACATATTCTGTTCGGAAAATAAAATGTAATATTTTATGATCAAAAAATGCTGTGTCGATTGCGCCTGCACGCCTTAAGAAACGGATGAAAATTCGTCGTTTTCATCGGACGGGATCACATTTCCAACGATCGAGTCAATTACGGTGATGAGAGCCTACGTAAACATAATCCACTAACCGGTAACCATTGATTAGCATTACAATCTGCTAATAATTGATCTACCCCCACTCTTCTCTCGAGCTGCCACCGCTGCAGCACCCACCCTCGCTCCATCTCGTCAACCCCTAGCGTATTCCCGTCATCCCCGAACCCACTATCTCTCTGTTCGGAAATTCGCAGCTTTTCGTTTCGAAAACCACGTGATTATCATCGATAATCGAAACTTATCTCTGTTGGTACAGTGTTGCGAAAAAAAAAAACAGAGAGAGATCATGTTAAATCTTTCTTTTGCGCGCAGTTTTGTAATATTTGCGCGACGCCGAGCGACGTATTGTAATCGTTAAATGGATATTCGCGGGTCGTCTCTTCCACCGTGAACAATATTGAGATTGGTTCGTTGGAGTGGGGTGTGTTTGCGAAATGAATATCTTCCGGCCGATGGATACGGTTCATTCAATCAGTCCGCGTATACGCTTTTATATAGATCAGAATCGGAACCAATTGGTACGTGCGTTTCTCGTAAAATGAGCCGCGCCAACTCTTTTATTTCTTACCCGCGTATCGAAAATGATCAATATCGGTTTTAAAAATAGGCGAAGAACATGATATTCGCGTGACAGCCGAGCCGGCGCAAATTCCATACACATTAAACAGTTTTCAGTTCTGTAAACTTACGCCGTTTCGACTATTTGAACATAAAATGATCTATGAATTGTTATAATTTATAGTGTATATAATTTTACATGTTAATATATAATATCGCGAATATCATATTACTTGATATAACTCGAAAAACAGAGTATTAAATGTCATTGTTTGATAAAAATGCAGAAATAAATACCACATTGACACGTACATTACTTTAACGTCCTTTCCCGACGCCGTCTCCGATTGCGATTCCTCTTTCGTATCTATTTTCGTGAGATGAGATTCCTTCGAATCCTTGTTCTCCTTGATCTCTTTGCTTGTCTCTTTGGAATCCTTCGCGCTGGACGTCGTCGATGTCGCCGAGACACTCGTCGACGTAGTGTTCAGAACAGATGTCGTTGTTGTTGTCGTTGTCGTCGATGCTGTTATGGAATCCGTCGTTACGCTAACGCCAGACGATATCGAGCTCAAAGGGGTTGTTGTCGTCGTTACTACTGAAGAAATGCTCGTCGACGATGCGCTCGATGTCACGGTGGTACTCGTTGTAGACGTAGACGCGGTCGACGACGTATTCTGAGGATTTTCCTGCGTTTTCTGTTGCTGTTCTCGCTGTAATCTTGTTGTTACTCCTGTCGTTAAAATATCTATAGGTCCAATAGCCGAGCTAGTATTATTTACCTGAAACAATCGCAAGAAACAGTTATTTACATTTCATATAAGAAACATGTATCATTAAGGAATTAATAATATTGTATAATCGCACTTACTTTATTATTTGGATTATTTCGAGAGCTACGTGTACGTTGACGTGATTTTCGTAGAAGCTGTTTATAATTTTCTGCTTTCTTGGTGAGGTAGTAGTGATGTACACAATCTGGAACGGACTTATGTTCTATCGATTGAGCTATCACTCCGTAGTTTTTAGGATGCTGAAGATATTTTTCTTTGAACAATTCGTGCTCCACGGAACTCCACACGTTTATCAATTTACGTTCCCTATGCAGCGCCTCTAATTCTTCCGGTTGAAGTAAACCGTTTCGATTTTGGAACGCGATCCTTCGCTGCCTCGCGTCCAATAGCAAAGGCGGTATGACTGCATAAGAACGCATCTTCTTATCTTCCATCTATAAAAAAAAAAAAATATACGTAATTTTATATAGTTTATCTGTATTTAGTTTACATGTTTGATGTTTGTCAGCAAATATAAATTTTACATTACTTTCATATCAACAAATACAAATTTCTTTTGTCTAACATAGAGCTAGTTTTATCAATATATTTCTTAAAGTTTTCATTTTTCCTTGATATTAAAATATCTTATCATAAAATGTTGGTAAAATATATAAAGATAGACAAATATCTCGCTACTTTCACCGATGATTTTCAACTTATCAATATATAGTTTTATATTTTTATAAATAATACACAGAAAACGATCTATAATTTATATAACATTAGGCACGTTACTAACCTGACTTTAATGGCACTTTATTAATGTTACTATGTGTTTTTTTTAGAAAATAAGTAGAGATTAGATAACTTATAAAAAAATCTTTGTGAGAAAATCTCACTTTCAAACAGTCATGTTACGAAAACAAAAATTAATCAAAACAAGAAATAAAAAATATATTTAATAATGATTTTTCAAAGCGATAGCAAGTGAAATTTTAATTGCAATATAGCTGAACAGTTAGATCTAATGTGATATCGCCAATTTTAAAGAAACGTTATATTTAAAAAACTGTTTTTGTTCATTGTGAATCAATTAAAACTTTATTATTCTCGCATCTCCATTAATCAATAATATTTTTCCATTATCTCTGTTTATATTCATCATATTGTGCTCTGTCTCTGTAGTTCTTTTCCTAATCTGTATAGTAAAGAACCAAGAGAGAAAGCAAATGTCTAAAGATAGAAATTGTCAGTTATGATCATTTTCTAGTCACAAACACAAAGTGACAGATTCCTTTTTATTTATTTATTTGATGGAACAATGCTTTCACAAAGTTACTTCAGAGAAAACAAAAAGAAAAACAAATAAAGTAAAAAGCTAAAAGTTTACTCAATTGTAAAAATAAAATTAATTCAAATCCCTAAACAGAGTCTACTGTATATTGATTTGTGTACATCAAAACAAAAGCGTGTTTTAATGAAACAAATTTCTAAAGATCTTTTTTCTCTTTGTTTTATTACTTTATCTGTCAGTAAAATCATCGTAAAAGACTACTAATTAAACGCTAATTTAGTAACGTGCCATTCTTTTTATTTCACCCTTCACATCCTACTCTTTATCCTCACTGTAACCATCTCTACTTTTCTCCTTTCGCAATCATGTCTCAATCATCAATTGCTTTGAAACTTCTGCTTCATTTCATGTAGAGTTGCGCAAACGTAATCTATACCTCTTGTTCTTGTAAGCCGTCCATTATCTCTTCAAGATCGGCTTCGCTCTTGATACGAGCACCAACTCTATTGAAACGCTCCTTGTCCTCCCTCTGTTTTCGCAACTCGGGGAACACCTTCTCGAAGAACTCGCGATTCTTTGTCTCCTTCGATTTCCTTTTCTGCGTCGCCTCCAAACGTTCCACCTTGCGATGCCATTCCTGAACCAAAATGGCGTACGTTTGCGACTGTTGCGAATGAAGGGCAGCACGTTCGGCATGTTCCCTTCGAAGTTTCAATATAAGCTTAGCTCGTATGCAGGTCTGGTGTCGCGTGCGATTATCCTGATATACATTCGTATCCGATGGTTGATTATACAAAGGTAGTTCTACTCTGGGGCCCAGTCTTTCCAAAAGTCTATGAGCATCTTCTGCCCTTCGCTGCAAATAAGAGAGTGAGAAATACAATTATGCTTGTTTGGCCGCTATTTATGATCTAGTTTCTATATGCTCAAACTTCTAATTTAATCAATAGTCTGGCAACAGAAACAGAATAGTTTATATTGGCACGGCGAACACAAAAGACTCGTAAAATATGTAAACTTGGCTTCGAAAACAACTTTAGCGCTCGATCAAGTACTCGATTATATATGTATATAATTTACCCTATTTTCAGCGTAAATCTTCTGCGCCAACGATTGATGCTTCGGTTGCGATTGTTCCTCGATATTTCGTTTGAGACCGCTCGCTTCCAAAGGCTTGTTCGCTGTTTCTTCCAGTTCTTTTAACCTCTTTCGCAGATTATTCAACTGATTCTCCCTTTTGGCGATTTCTCGATCTACCTTGCCGATTTGTTGCAGCAGATCGTCCTTGGTACTCCTAAACTGCGCATCTTCCTGTTGATTCGGTTCCGGAAGCGTAGGTGAGATGGCTTCTGTTTGCGGATTGTACGCACCCACGGGAGGCTGCTCCTAGCAAACAATCGTCATATCATATCGCGTCTAGTTTGCTCAAATCGAATTTATTTCGTTGTTATTTTTATTCAATACACATGTGATAAACGCATTCGGTAACACACTGTCTCGTCATCGACTGTCTATGAGGATTCATCAGCCACATTGTCAATGTTGCACTCACCCTAGTGTCTATCCTAAGCGGCTGTTGTAGTTGCACGACATGTTGCTGTTGTTCCTGTTTGTTACCGCAGTGATCCGCGGGCGACAAGCTTTGACAGCGAGATTGCGGTTGCGACTGCAGCTGCCCCTGTTGATGAGGCTGACCCAAGCGAATCTTTTTGAAGGGTGGTGCTTCCTGCTGCAAAGTGGCCATATCGACGGCGGTACGACTGCAATACTGATCCGGTTGGACAGGCATAAGGCCTACTCGCGACGGATTCCTCGCCGCCGCATGCTGCTGATAATCCGACGCAGCAGCAGTCGGCGACGGTATCGGCGTTACCGAGGATCCAACGGACGGCAGGAGAGATATCCTTGGCCGATCGCCTCTGCTGCCGGTACCCATGCCGGTACCCATGTATTCGACAGCGGTCACTACCCCGACGCCGCCAACTCCGCCAACTTGAGAAAGAGGACTATTGCTCACGCTAATGGCGATCCTCTCGTTCACCTGAAAAACGAGACAAAAAAACACTCCGGTCAAGACTCACTCCTTTTTTTTTTTTTTTTTTTTTTTTTTTTTTTTTTTTTTTTTTTTTTTTTTTTTTTATCTTCTTTTATCGCTCTTTACTATCGTCGTCTTACTTGCTCTCTGTCCAGAAGTTCAATTTATCTCTCGCCCCGTTGTAACCTTCTCACTGCGAAACTATTTCAGGAAAATCGATGACCCGATTCAAGAAAGCACGCGGTACCGATAATACACTTGGCGACCACTGCTCTATCCCCCTGCACACGCGTCTCCGCTCGCAATCATCTGCTTCAATTTTTTTCTTCCCCTCTTTTTGATTCTACCGATGGTCACGCATTACGACACCCGTTCATTCGCTCGTTGAAGTTCATCGCGAACGGTTCGCGAAGGTGGCGATTCGCGATCGCTTCGATTGTGTACGCGCAACCGTGTAATAACGATGTAGAAACCACTCTATAAGCTATGACACGCACGGGACAGCTGGAAATAATCGCGACTCGAAAAAATATATACACACAAGAAATAAACAAAATAGCGAGAGATGCGATTGTCCTTGTATGTGCACGTAGACGCGCGCGTGCGCGCGTGTATGTGTTAGCCCCGAGTAGGCGACTGTGTAACTTTCACCCGCCCACTCGCATCGCGCTGCGAGCTAAATATGATAATGTCCGTTAGAACATGTCTGTTATTCCGTGGATTTAGCCTGACTTAAAACACATGAGAGAGAATCTTCATATAAAAATAACTATGAAGAGGATAAGCGAAAAAAATTCGATGAGATATTATTGTTCTCTTACAAATTCTCGTTCGTAAATTTTTAAACATCTTGGAAAATTCGTTGTTATTATTAAACTAAGAAATAATATTTTAAAATAAAACAAATTATATATATAAATAATGTTTATGTCTTACCATTCACAAACTCGCTGGAACGGGTTTATACGCGAGTAGTTCTGTAATTTTTTGTTGTAATCGTCCCAATTGTAACTTTCGATCATCTCGAAAACGCGCGCGCGCGCGTGTTCATTGATGCCGATATGTTCGAAGGCTATCGTATAGAACATATATAAATTCAAACCGTTCGGCAAGAATATCGCATTTCAAATTAATCAATTCCGTGTGTTAACAATAACACGCCGTACTTGAAACCGTATTTTAAACGCGGAGCGTCAAACACGCGCGGATTACATTGTTAAAAGAGAGGGGAAAAAAAAAGGAAGAGGACCGATAATCGGTGAAAGTCAAGGACAGGGCCGACCGATATAACGTGCGTGCGGAGCAATGGCGTTGCGCGATGCGTGTCTCGATTATTCCGAAGTCCGGAGCTACGAATTAATATTGATCTATCTGATGCGCTCCCACGACGCGAGTAAACGCGTATCTACGTTCGTGACGCATTCGTAAACCTCACGTTGCAATTACGAAATTATTATTTTTTGTTTTTGTTTTAATACTATAATATCTTTTATTTTTTGAAGTGGAATATGTACTTATCTGTAACGCACACACATGTAACACACAAACGGCCGAGCGAACGAACAGATCGACGGTCACTTTTCGAACCTAAACATAGTTTTTAACTAGATAAATGAGATACGATAGACAAAATGGGGTCAAGTAAAATTTTCCGTTAGATATTCCACTGTAACGTTCAATATCCCCTCCGACGAATGTTAAAAAAAGGATTACATATTTGGATCGGTTTCAATCTTCAAAGAAATCAATTGCAGTATAGTAAACCGGACAAAAATATCGCAGTTGGGATGTCCGAAAATAAAGAACTTCTTCTGAAAGAATCACAACTGCACGTAGATATAAGATCGTGTCTATCTTTTGCTCGACGTTCGGATCGGGTGACACACGAGCATCGAACAAATCTATTCTCCATCATCTCCGAGTACCTAGATATAAGATAATACTTTTCCAATGCATAATGCTACTATTTATTACTGCTTAATGGCGTAATAAGAAAAGAGAATCATTTCCGCTCCCGGGTGTGTTTGCATGACCGTGACCGTTCGATGAGCTGCGCGACGTCATATCGAGGACCGACGACGACGGAGATCTCGAGAAGGTGGAGAAGGAGAAGGTTTTGTATGCGCGCGCGCGCACAAGCACACGCACTTTGTACATGTATATGTGCGCCCCATAGAAATACCTACGTTAGTGGTGCTGGCGCGATACGCGTCTCTCGCGGCGTAGGCAGTCCCGGTGAGTGGCGGCGGCGGTGTTTGGCTGGCGATGACGGTCGGCTGTTGGCTCGGAGGTGGTGCGGGCGCGGGTGCGGGCACGGGCGCCGCCGGCGACGACGCGGTGGTGACGACCGCCGCCACTGCCGACGCCGTCACCGAGGTCGGCGGATAGGAATGGATGTAACGGAGACTACCGGGCATCGGCACTGCGACATAAGAAGCGCCGCCGGTGGGACCACCACCGCCACCACCGCCGGCTCCACCTCGGTCACCGCCGCTGCCGCCGCCGCCGGTATTGCTCGCACCACCGCTGTTCCCACCGCCGCTGCTCGCACCGCTGTTGTTCGCACCGCCGCCTCCCGCAGACAGAACACTTGAAACGCCGACCACGCCGCTGCTCGTGGTGATTCCGCCGGTGGCGACGACGGGACCGCCCGCAGTCGCAGCTGCGGCCGCGGCCGCTGCCGCCGCGGATGATGCGGCCGCACCACCTTGCACATACGTCGCTCCCGTTCCTACCGTTCTCGGAGACACTGGGCTGCTGCTCTTGATGTTGACATAGTTCTGTGTCGGCCTGAAAGAATCACGTGTTGCATTAGATTTGTATTTTGCACATCAAAATAAAAATTATTAAAAAATTACACGGTATGAAAAAACTTTTAAACCGAGCGTTAACTTGTTAGATGATAAAGAAAAGAAATGACGGCTTATTAAATTTACAACTACACGTCAAAACTTCTGTTTTTCTAATTCCTGCTAAAATACGGAATAACATAATTTATAATATTATCGACGTAAACGTCTTATTGTAGTGTCTGTCTAAAAAAACATGTGTCAAATATTTGCGAAGAAAAAAAATTATATAAGTACATATAATTTGTACACATACACACGCGCACAAAGAGTGATTCAAGTTATCAGTACTGAGAATTGATCATACGCGAAATAATCATTTCAATGCCTTGTTACATATCGAAAAACGTATCGCAATGATTTGTTTATCAGGCTCGTGTATCACCGTCTCATGTCACATACACGGTTGATCCAATTTTATTGGATTAGAAAACTGTCAAGCATGATACGATTGACAGCGGCCTAAACAACTTCATACAACTGATCGATATCCTTCGTTCTCTTTTTATTTTTCAACAAAACACTTGTCGAAGATAGCCGTTTCGTAAATGCCAAAATATAAAATCTTCACTCAATCCCCAACATTTTGCCGATTACTAACTTCACACTCAAAAGAGATATATCTTCCTCTTTCAATCAATATAAACTCAACGATAACCAAGTAATTCATACACCGTCGGAAAGCATTCCCTTTCTCTCTCTCTCTCTCTTCGCGCCGTTCTGTATTTGCACGAATTTAATTCGTCACACTGTATTCCCAGACTACGCGCGATGAGAGCGTTCTTGTGCGTTATCGATATAGAAGCAAAAAAAACCAAAAAAAAATATGTATATATATAGCACACACGACCGAGAGAGCGCAGTGAGATAAAAGCTGCTTCGGCTCGTTGGATTAACTACGCGCGATCTACGAGATATATTCCAAAGTGAATAGCCGGGGCAATATATATTGCGAGTAGCACAGACCTTAATTGCTCGAGATTTCCTCTCGTCACTTTTCAATATTTATTAAAAAAATCTCCGACATTATTTTCCCAAGATATATTTACACACGCACAAATTTTTTTTTTTAGTAGTAGGAAAAAACAACACGAGAAAATAATACGTACGTGCTTCGCACTCTGATATTTTCGAATCACCGTGTATGTTGGCAAACGTTCGCGCACTATTTCATCACGGATCCTCTAATAACTGCGAACTAAAATCGTATCGCTTAAGCGGCCTTAACGTCGGCGGACGCGAATAACTCTCTCTCGTCGGTACGGAGAACGAGAGACAAAGAGAGCTTTAAGAGAAGTCGTGACTTAATAATATTTTAATTCGCGTCTAGCGCGAGACGACGATGTTAACTACCAACTAGATCTACGCGAGCTCATTATTATACCCCCACGTTTTCGCGCGCGTTGTGTATACGCTCGCTCGCGCGAACAAAGATAAAATTTCCGATCGGAACTTCTTCGAACGTATATATCGCACATAACATAATAATATATCCGATCGAATCGGGCGAATAACGACGTCGAGAATTCGTCGCAAAATACGCGGAACGTCGCAACCAAAAACACAGAAACTGCCGACTATCAACAATCTTGACGTAAGCCGAGAACTGAGAACGTGACACATTACACGGAAAGAAAATATAATGAAAAAAATCATATAGGATATATTTTTGTAAATAAATATCTAGAAATGTGCGTAACTTAAACAATGTATTTCGTCACGTTGTATATTTTGTATCGCACTTTTTAGATAAATTTTTTACATACGTGCATTTTACGAATGTGTACATTCACCTTGGCGTGGTGTGCATTTACGTTTTACAATTAAATGCTGCAAAAAACACAAAAGCTCGAAAAAAGTGCGGTTTAGTTCGCCGATATTCGTTAAAAAATAAAAAAAAAAAAGAAAAAAAGTCTACTCCAATTAACAAGTGAATCAATAGATCTAGTTAACTCTAAATTTAAAAAAAAAAAAAATGTGATTGCAAAAAAAATGCAATTTCTCCGCTTCCGTGCCTCTTCGACGCGCCGCCGCACAGCGGTTATTAATTTAATTGAACTAATTAACGAACCGAAGAAGGAACCGACCGTCGGTTCACATTAAATGAGATCAATACCTTCGAGTATTAATTTTGAAAGAAAGAGAGAGAAAGAGCGCGATCTATCTCGCGACATGCGAATTTAACAAAGCTAACGTATCATCATCAATCAGCAATGAGGTTTTGCCCGCCGCTCAAACCTCAATATAAAGACTGACAAGTACACAAACCGGTAAAAGGTTCGGATTAATAAATGTCGATATTGTTAAAAATAAAATGAGACGGGAACAAAGTGAAAAACGGTAATCAGCGAAAGGTTAATGCCACTCAATGTTTAAATTAATACCCCGCTGGAGGTTGTTCCCAGGCGAGATACACGGTAAAAGGCACTTTCTTGCCATCATCTATCCCAAGTAAAACAGTTATCCGCGTGATGGTGCGTATATACATGTATCACGTTTCGCTGAAAAGAAATCGTTTTCAAGCTCGTCGTTGAATTCTCATAAAGCCGATATATGTGTCTCGGGTTAAACAACCCGCATGCGGAACATCGTGTGCGTGTGTATTTTTACTTGACCGCGAGATTCGTGTTCTTCTCTCCGCGCAAATAAATGACGGTTCGCGTTTCTACTCTCGCGTCGTTCGTAATATCTCTCTCTCTCTCTCTTTTTTTTCTCTTTCGCGCGTGGTGTATATTTTCAGTTTCGAAGGTTTCCATCGATCGACCGCGAGAAAAGCGAGCGGTCCCGGTCTGACCCTTTCGCGGACACTTCGTGAGAAATTGTCGACATCCGCGCGGTCCTCTCCAATATGCGACTACTCCGATTTTTCTCGGACGGCCAAAAAACCCGGATTCGTTTATTTCGATCCGTAACGCAGAGACTTTTCCGATAATACGTTCCGATAATCCGCTTGTTTCGAAAATGACGTGGAATTCGCTTTCCGAGGATATTACGTTTTAACGATATAGAGATGTAACGCGCCAGACGCGCAACACATCATTGATCTCTCCCTATCTCACGAAACACTTTCTATAATTCAATATTGCGCAACAACTTTGTAGAAATTGCGTCCCGTCGTAGTACTGTAAACGTAACTCCATCTCACCGGACTAATTAAGAACGAACTTGCCTCTGCTCGCTGCAGCAGGTACAATTACCGCTACGGACATGGTCATTGTGCGCGTTCTCTCTCACCGCGGCCAAGAACGGGGCAAAAGCCCGTCCTCACGAGGAAATATATATATATGTATCTGTCTCTCTCTCTCTTTCTCTCTATTTCGGTTTTGCATACAAATCCTGCTGGTATACGCAAGTCGTTCAAAATTAGATCTAGGTGAAGGGAAAAGAGCTACCACCGCGTGACTCGCCGAAATATAAGCCGAAAGGAATCGGACGGGGCGAAATAAAAAGGCAAAAGAGGAAGTATCGAAAGAAAAAAGGGGGAGAAGCGAGGGAGAAATGGAGAAGGAGGGAGAAAGAGAAAAGTACCAGAACCGAAGAAGAAATTATAGTGTTCGGTCGAGAAGCCCGGGCCAATCGCGTGACGCGTCGAAAATACGATTCGCGCCGGAATAGGGTTGCGATTGGCGGTCCGCGCGGCAGCGCACTCGTCGACGACGGCGACGAGCAGCGACCAGCGACGACATTTCGGCGGCAGTGCGCCACACGTGGCAGAATAACATTGCGCATGTGCCGGTTGCACGGTGGGAGGTTGGAGGGTTCTCTGCGAAGAGAGGGAAAGAGAGGAGAAGAAAAGGGGGTGAACGGACAGGAGGCGCTCGCGCGCAATTCCGCGTGTCGGTGCTGCTTTGGTAGGTGCCGACGCGCCGATCGCGCAGGCGCATCGTGACCGTCGCCGTCGCCGCCGGAAGGGTGAATGCGCCTCTCGGCTGCTCTTCGGCTTTCGAGAATGCGGTGTTGCCGCGCGTGTTCGCGTTGTTGCCGAATGATACTGACGACGAGACGGCAAAAGCTCATCAAACACAGCGCCGAGGCCGGGACTCTCCTACCCGCGCCACTCGCCGACGGATTACAGTGGAAGGTTAATCGGTGACGGATGAGAGTTTGTTGTTCAGACCACGATTGCTGCTGTTCTTATTTTTTTTTCTCTTTCTCTCTCTTTCTCTTCCCTCCCCGACCCCTAACAAGACGAGAAACGGAGGATAGATGAGATCCTGGCTCCACCGTCTTCTCGTCCTGAGTTACACACACACATACGCACACGCATTCATTTATATTTGTGCGAATTTCCGAAGAAACTCGTATCACGAGCTCGCATCGCGAAAAACGCACGAACGTTAGACGTGATTTTGCGAACAAGAGAGCAATTGTCGGTTTTGAAATAAGCCAGCCACGTATATACAAAGATAAACGAGATAAAAAAAAAAACGTAGATACTTTTCAAATATAGTCGGTCCACGACCACAGAGCGGAGCAAACAATAAGCTCGTTTCTTGTGCAGAGGTATAGCGTAGGTATAGCGTGTTGCGAAACGCTTGTATCGGCGAGTTACTATCACAAAAACGGGATGACGATGACAAGAAATCGCCGATATATAAATGCAATACATTTGCGACACACACGACCGAGAGAATAAAATGTATTCTTCTCGCTAAACTTTGCACTTCGCGTCTATATTTCCACGTGTCTGACGCATACGTTGTCTGTATCAAGACGCACATATCAGGATCCGTTACTTACAATTTACATCCGAACGCGTTGCGACGTTGAAATTCTTCAAGAGAAAAAGGATTGTGAATTATTTGGTAAAAAAATTGTGGAAGCTAGTCATGTCGTACGAATTTAAATAAATGAGATAAATCTACAATGATGACTGTCAAAATTACCAACGCGCTTTTGTGCGATAACTTTGGAATTGTATTTCTCAGGTTCTCATAGAGAAACACAGCTAAGTTACACAAAGTACGGAGATCAATCGTCGTAAAACAAACGGACGCGAAATAAAGCTGATCAGTTGTACATCCGAAATGCTCTTACTGACAATCAAAAATTCTATTCACTTCGTATTGTACAAAGAAGAGATATATATATATATATACAATGCACAAACAACCCATTACATGCAATCAATATCGTAATATGCGAGCTATTTTTGTTTTTTGAAAAATTGAGAAGATGGGCAAAAGAGCGAGACAGACTTTAGCGATAGAAACATTAGAAACAATTCTGGTGAAATCATTTATCGTGTTCTTATCAATAAGAGAGAAAGAGAAAAATGAAAGAAAGATTCTAAACAAAATCTATACGTATTTTAAATATGTTCTTTCTTCCTTTAATTCGCATCCTGTTCTCTCATTCCGAAAAACATTGTTCAGTTAGGCGGGCGCGCGCAAGAGAGAATGAACGAACTGCCATGGTCTAATAATTTTCACGCCTCTGGGCGGGTCTTGGTCGCTTCGTGGAAACGTTGTCCTGTCCTTTCAATCCGCGACCGATCGAAATCGGCACTCGCTCGACGACCGATGGCTCTTCCTCGACTATAGGCTCTCGATGACGTAACGGTCACTGACCCCCTCCCACCTCTAGGCAAGAGAGAACCCTCTTCTTTCCCCTCTTGCTCCGATGCCGCTATATACTCCTCTCTCTCCCCCCACCATGACGTGTCATCTATTCTTTCTCCCTCTGACGAGTGATGCGCGCGCGATAGCGTTCGTTATACGCGCGCGTGCATAGGTCAGCACGAAGAAGAGAGCGACAGTTTTGCGTGTGTATATGCGTGTGCACGCACATATGAATGTACCCTCGCGCGCGCGCGTACACACACATACAAACACCTTGTCATCGTCGTTGCGCCCGTCAACGGCAATGCCGACGCTGCGGACGTTTCACTTTACGGCGAATCATTAAGTTTCGGCTATCTCGGGCTCCATTTCGCGCAGTTTCGTGCTCCTAGCATCGACCATATCGGTCGTACGAAGCAGATACATACAAATATATGTGTATGTTATCTCCTACATTGTATCTTTTTACATTGACGTTTTTTTTTTTTTTTTTCATTATGTTTAATCGCGAATACAAAAGTGCGATTAATTACAGTACGAGAACACAATTAATTTTTTCTATTTATGTTCTACAAATAAACAAAAGCAAGAAATGAAATATCGCCCACGACAAAGAAACATTGAAAACGCGAAAATACAAAATTACACGGAGATAAAGAAAATCAATACTTTTTATGGATTCCAAAAATAAGTCAAAGTATCACACTTTAATCTAGGACACAACGAATTTTTTTGTGTAAAATTGAACATTTCAAGCTAAATTTGAAGTTTTAAATATACAAACCCATTGTAAATGCAAAATGTTGTATGTACCACGTCTATTATATAATAATATTATATTGTTTTGATTCAAATAAATTGAAAATTAGTTGACGATTGTTATTGGTCGACAACGCCGCAAATAAATTATAAACGCAGTGACGTTGCAAGGGGTGAAACACGAACAAGCAAAGTCGGAGATCTTGATAACGATAGCAAACTAGAGAACACATTAGTATCGGAAGAAGAGAGAGGTCGTCACCGCGTATCACGATGTGTGCATCTTACTCCGTTTCGCGAAATTAAGGGAGAAAGAGAGAGAAAGGAGAGAGAGAGAGGAGAATGAGGGGAAGAGAAAGAGCAGAACTAAAGAGGGGGAGAAGCGTTAGGATCGATAGCTCATGTGTTTGTGTGTGCGTATGTGTGTACATGCTATATAATACATAACTCGTGAAACACGCGAGAGAGAGAGAGAGAGAGAGAGAGAGAGAGAGAGAGAGATGCGGAAGAAGAAGCACAATGAAGTCCAGTTTTATCAATGACATGCTAAATTTTTATAACGCACCACCAAATCCGAACAATTCATCATATTTTTTGCAAAAGCGCGTTAAGTATTTGTGCGAAGAACTTCGAACGCAAAATCTCTTCCACTTTTCCGCGAAAAGACATTAGCAACGAGCTTATTTTAAACAAACAACCGATCGATTTCATCGATGCTTTGCTTATTTCTTAATAGCATTACTCGGCTCCTAGTCTCAAACACATATCGGTCAGTGTCGTGATAAATATTTACTTATATTTTATATATATATATATATATATATAGTATATATACACGCACATACATGCACCCGCCGCGATTCGACCTATTTTTCCGCAGCTCTCCTCGGCTCTATTGAAGAGTCTCGGATTAACGCTAGAGAAGAGACGCGAAAAAACGGCCGAGATAACGTCGGCCGGCAACCGCGATATTTCTGGCCCACTGTATTTTTAGCAAAAATACGCTACCGTAACTACTACAGAACTGTCGCGCGAAATTCTAATTCGAGAATTTTTCTCGCTGGAAAAAATGCACCAAGACTTGAAACCACCTGCTTCCAAAAATGTTTGTGCATCGAGTGTCGTGTTCTGGAGTTAACGGAGGGTTCGAAAGAAACTAGTACGAAGAATTCGTAAACACACACACGCACACATACGCACCTTTTACGCGAAGGGTCTCGAAATTCCTGAGAAAATACCCTGCTAAGTGCGAGCCTACACGATAGGACGAGGAAAGAAAAAGTTTCATTCAGTCCTGTCCGTCTCTTTTTTCTACTTTCACTAACACTCTTCTTCCATCCTCCCTTTTCTCCTACCTTTTATACCACTCGCATACATAAATATTTATCATCGTTTGCAATCAAACGACGCTTCTGACAATAGTAAATATTTCCTTATGGTTTCCTTCTGCGTGTAACGAATGTCCGCCGATTTTCAGCATGTCGATGTCTGCGAAACGTACACGTACAACACAAACAAGCTAAATTCATCAAAGCGCGAATAAAAAACCTGAGAGAGAATAAAACCAATAATTAAACTATGTATATACACTCATAAACCGATATAATAATTACTCGAAAACGTTTCGAATAAAATTTATTGTGAAATATTGTCACCGGGGAATGAAAAATCCATAGTGATGTATATTCTGTCGTACCTGTTAAAGTCGATATTACTTCGGCGAAACTTCAATTGAATTAACTGTAATGAGACTTATAAGTTTCAAATTGCATTTCCTTCAAAGATATACTTTTAATTTTATTTAATTTTAAATCTCTTTCTTTTTCTCTCTCTCTCACTTCGATCTTTCTTCAAAGTAATTCTGTAATTAAATTTCGACTCAACTTTGTCTCATAAAAAATAAGAAATCGATTGCCGCAACGTTCGTTAAAAAACAAAAACAAAAAAAAAACAGGAATATATTTCTTCAACACTAGAGGAATTTTCACGATTTCTGCAATAAATCAAATATGCATGAAACTTGCGCGAACAACGAATACTTCCGAAGTTTTTTTTTGGTTTTTACACGTCCTTACACACATTCGCATTGTCATTACTCTTTCTTCGTGCTATCGAGAAAAAAGCATTTGTAAGCAACTGTTTCGTTCTAACATACAAATTTCGCACGTGCATATTTTACGATGACGTTTCTTTTTCCCAGAGCAATATTCTCCATTTATTTACGACATCGAGACGTACCGGCTGCGAATACGCGGACGTTATAAATGTAAGTTATGCAATTTAAGGGCGAACTTTTTGTTCGCGCGCGTACGAGCGAGAGAGAGAGAAAACAGAGAGATAAATCGCGCGTTTAAAAATATCAACATCATCTCCCGACATAAAATGTCGCGGTTATTGTTAAAAATTACAAGGGTGTCTTTTCTCGTCGCGTCTGAACGTGTCCGTTATTATGACGCCGTGTGAAAGAGAGAAATATTAAAAAAATAACGAATGTTTTTAGTAGAAAATAATGTCAACCGCGTATGTTCACGTAAAAATATTGTGTTGTCAGAAATTATAATTTTATAGAAAAGATAGATTTTCTTCTGGCTAGTTTTAATTGGAATTCGTCGTGTTCGATAAAACGAGAGACAGATGCGCGACTCTTTAAAAAAAAAAAAAAAGAAAAAAAAATATACAAAGTTGAACGGAAAACGACACAGACACAGGCGCGTTAAGAGTCGATGATATCGGTGCGATGATAACAAACTAATCGGTGTGTGTAAATCAAACGAAAATTCCAAGAGATCGAATGAAATTAATTCAAAAATTATTTTATTCGCACACACTTCACGAACGTGAAAATCTTTTTTTTTTTTTACTAGCGAACATATGTAACAGCGATCGAACCGTGTCTGTCAAAATGGAATATATGCATTCGCCGACCCTTATCACGCGAGGGAACAAACTGTTTTCTTGATAAGCCGTTATCGAGCGAGTTCACAAATAGGAGCACGAAGATTACATCTGCCTATGAGGCGGAATCATCATATATATATATTCGTACGCGGCTCGTCAACAGCAACATACGTAAATGACATGCGCGTGTATACATACACACACACACAAACACGTATATAGAAGTCACCGCTTTATCATCATCGCATCGACTAGTTCTCTCCTTCTCTTTCATCGCGTCTCCTCTCGTTCGTCATTTACATCGTTTTCTTCTATACCAGACAACGGCGACGGTCTGATTCATAATCTATATGTACAAACGTCCTAACCTGACCTAACGTCGGCGTGTGTTCTCGTCGTCTCCTTTCGTCTCTTCCTTCTCCTTCGCGTCGCCGTCGGCCGTCGCCGCTGTCTGCCGAGAGAACCAAAGAACACACGAACCTAACCTTTCCTGTTTTCCCGCGTGAATCCCCTACACGCTCGACGTTTGCATATTCGTAAAGAGAAATACGATCACGTGTTCGATAAATAAATAAAAAAAACCACTCAACTTCTAGCAATAAAAAAGTTGACTTTCGTCTAGACATACATCTGTTGAGACATGTAGGTGGGATACAGAGAAAGCAGCATGTCGCCTGCTATGCCTGCTTCTGAATCACAGAGGCGACAAGAGCAAATGCTTTAAATGGTATCTAGACCTTTAGAGGTTTATGATCCAGGAAAAAGCCTAGGAATGCGTTAAGAAAAAACACCAACAAAATTCGAACGCTACAAGTGAGAGAGAAAGAGAAAGATTTCAAGTTAACCTTGCGAAAAATGCAAGGAAAACTTCTCACGATTAGGATCCTTTGTTGAGATTATCATAGAAGAGACGAGTTTCCGGTCGAGAGAGAAAAATAGATCCACGTCCTTTAAAAAAAAAAAAAACAAAAAAACAAAAGATTTATTGACGAAAAATAACTGGCAAACTCTGAACATCTCTGGGAAAGATCAATGGATTGCGTTATTGCGAAACTTCAAGGACGCGTGCTTCGACGAATACGTCAACAAAACGTAGCATGTATAACACGAATATAGGCAATCCAATAATAATTACAAATTACTTTAACGCGCGTTATAAAACGATTTTTGTTACATTACTGCGACGCGCGTTATTAACCGATTAACTATATAAAAACATTTGCAACGTATACGTCGCATGTGTATATATACATATGTATCGAGTTCGTTCTTCATTTCTACAGCAAGTAAACACGTTTAAAAATAGATCGTCGTGGCTCTCCGCTCACGTGGTTGACGGGCGCGCTCGTTGCTGAGGTTAGGATTTTCAGAGCGCGACCGCGCGACGCGGGAGTTCGCGCGAGAGGCCACGAGAAAAAAAAAAAAGAAATCGTCGATTAACGGGAATAAATCGCATGGGCTTACATCATCCTGCAAACTCGTAACCTTGGCTTTCAGGGCGATCTCTCGTGTAAGCCGGCCGCATTCTCCTCACGCACATTCCGCTGTCACTGTGTTTCCCGAGGCGACGATATTATCCAAGAGGCTCGCTTGCTTTTTCTCTTTCTTACACAGACACACACACGCGCGCGCGCGACACCAGGATTTCGCGATGCACGAAACTATCGAACGTACTTAACAACAATATAACTTCACGTGTGGATCTTGGACGCAAGACTGAAAGCGCCAGGTTAAAGATCAACGTACAAAACGGTTTGACGTTTAAGGTTAGAATCGACAGGTAGCACTAGCGGGCATGGCACGCGTGCGCCACATGTGTCTCTCGCGCCGCGCGCGATTTCGTGGAATTCTCGTGCGCTTCGAATCTCTTTTCGTTATTTGGAAAACGCTCGCTTAAAACAAAAACAAAAAAAAAGTGAAAAACTCAGCCCAAGTGAGTGTCAAGAGATCGCTTTCTACTGTACTATTTTTCTCGCGTTTGAAAAGTTATTGAATTTGCATCACTGAACTCTCTTTCTGTCCAAATTTAATAGAATTTTGTGTAACGTTATGTAGCAAAGATAAAGCGAAAAATATACAGTGTCTCTCAATATATACAGTATCTCTCAATATATAAACAATGCAATTGCAATATCTATACAAGCATTCTCTAATCGAATATTTCAATACAATGTAAAGCTTCCTGTCACGGATACAATATCTTTTTTTGTTTCTTTTTGCGAAAAATTAAAAACACAGACAGAAAATTCGAAGTAAATACGTACGAAACAGTCGATACTTTCGGACACTCATATCCAAAAGCTTCGAAAAACATGTTTTGTTTTCCTTTTTTTCCCGGCGCAATTCCTTTTGTGTTTCAAGATGGTAAATATTATGACAAGCCACGTGCCTTCAACGTTGATAGATGTGTGAACGCGCTTAAATCTCTTAATAAATTATTTCACTTACTCGGAAATCAAAATTTTGTCTAATCAAAAATTACAACTATGTAAAATATTTCACGATCGGAATCGTTCCGAAATTTTGTGTGCCTTTCGCGATTGCGAACGTATAGATCTACATATCTCGTGAAAGAGTAAACGTGGATGGATGTACAGATGAAAAATATGCGTATGAATTTACGTAACTATTCCGGTATACACGTTGTACCACAGAGATATATATATATATATATATATATATATATATATATATATATATATATATATGTGTGTGTGTGTGT
>QVNV01024621.1:0-22504 GCA_014825455.1 Pseudomyrmex pallidus | reverse complement strand
TCGTAAACTTTGGAGTTTTACTTACTTAAAAATACGCTCAAAGTTATGCTGGGGTCCCATGGACCCCAGGTGGGCAATAAGGGTTAATGTAACATCTCGCGCGTCGATAAAACGTCGGCAAACGTTTGGAACATTATCCCAAAATAGAACGCCGCGTGAATTACGCTCTTGAAAAATGATGCACGCGCGCGAGATACGATCCCGCGTCTTGCAAGACGCGGGATCGGGAATGTAAGGAACCGCGCGATAAAGAGAAGAAAAAAAAAAAAGATATCAGGAGTGGAAATACATCCTCTCTATACGTGGGCGTCGCGACGCCGCCGCAGACGACGCGCGCTAGCGGGTGATAAGAAGAAGGGTCGCGTATCTCCTTTCGTATGCTGCACGCGCGATGCTGATAATAATGTATACGCTGATAGCGCGCGCGGCAATATATTTTTGCGATAAATACGAGCCGCGAATGCACGCAAAATGACGCGCTCTGAATCTATAATGCGAGGATTCCGCAGTTTCGTGTTAAGTTAAACAACACACGGATCCGCGATGTCGCGACGACGATGAGATTAACAAGCGCATCCTCACTTTGTTCGTTGTGTCTCGCCTCTTCTTTCATCGGAGGCGTCGTCGCCTCCAAACAAATCATTTTTATGATTAATGAAAAACTATTGTCTACGCGTTTTCTCTGTCTTATCCGCTCCGAGGAGAGGCTCTTGAGTAATTTATGATTCGTCTAAATATGTTTCCATGCGAACGTAAAAAAAAATGACAGTTGTATTTCCGTCAGAATTTGTGTAAACGTGGCGTTCTCCTGACGTTAACGAGTTAACATTTTTTCTCTATAAGAATCTCTTTCTTTAGTATTTTTTTTTTTTTTCCAAGATCGAACTTCAAACTTCGCGAGTAACTTCACGATAACCGCATTTATCTCTTGCGTCACAACGTACCGGCTTATAAATATCCCTCGGCGATGCGCGGCGAGGCGAGGTAGTAGATACTTCATCTCGTAATTATCCAGCGGAATAAATAACGCGCGCAGCACAGAGCGTAGCACAGAGCGATACTCCATTTCTGGCGCACAATACGCGGATAAAATATGGAAAAATCGAAGAGCGATCGTTCCCTGTGTGTAGACAGATACTGAAATATTAAACAAAACAGAGGAAATTTCTTGCAAACGAGCATATATTTCCTCCCCTTTTTCTCTTTCCCTCTCTCTCTCTCTCTCTATCTCTCTGTACATCTCTCTCTCTCTTCCTCCCTCTTTCGCCCCTTCTCCCGATAGTTGCTCCGCGTTCGGGAACCCGGAGAGCTTTACGCCGGCTGCGTTTACACGCTGATTTTCCAGCTGTCTGTTCGAGAGAGTATCATTCGACGGTCGATCACCCATTACATCCCCCGTTCCCGGTCTCTGTACAGAGCGGAGGTGGCGTTCCCCCTCTCGCACTTTCTCTCTGTCTCTCTTCCCCCCTTATCCGCCGCCGGCAGAATGAAATTGGCAATATCAATAAAGTCCAAGTATGCCGATAACATAAAGAGCGCCTAAAGGCGCGAGCGGGGGGCACATTTCTTCGCGAACGGGCCCCATTTAATTTCCAGAGAACATTTCGATGTACTTACGGAGTATCCGCGCCACACACAGAGTAAACGACGCGGCCAGATGGTGGCGAACGAGCCAGAATTGGTTCCATCATCTCCGAGCGAGGGAAGCGGAAGCGTGCGAGAAAGAGAGAAAGAGGAGAGTGACTGTGAGAGAGGAGAAACCACTTCTCTCCGAAACGAAGAAGTCGTTCGAATTATCCGCAGGGACTAAATCAAGCCGGCAACTTACGTAACTTCGTGCGTGGCAACCCCGTCCGCTCATTCGATTATGTCACACTGGCGCACGCGAAAGGCAAGTCTCTCTTCCTTCCCGCCCCGTAGTTTTCCTCGCGCGGGAGAGTTTCGCCGAGAGAGTTTCGATTTCGTATTCGTGCTCGACGCGCGCGCGGTTTCGATTTTAGTAAGTCTTCGAGTACATAGGGAGAGAAAGGGAGGAAACTCCAACTCTCCTCTCGTTACTTCTGCCTTTCGCGCGGAACAGAGCATTTGGTCGATTGCCCTCTCTCGTATCTTTTAATCGGGACAAAGTGGACCTCGTCATTCTCCGATTTCTCGATATATGTAGTAACGGAGAATTTTACGAAGCTATTCGCGTGTACGTGTACTTTGGGTGAATTTTTTGCGCGCGATTCCTCGCGTTTTACATTATTCTATGGGAATGAATTAAAAAATATAACGCGAGGAGCAAAACAAAGCTGCGTGTAATGATGAAATACGACAGGCACTTGTGAAATATTAATTGTTGTTTACACAACGCGTTAAGTAAGCAGCACCACGCTGCGCAGTCATAAATAATAACTACCGAAGATCTGACAGCTGTAAGTAATTAATGATATTTTCATACCTCGCGCACAAAGCCGCGTTAATGATAATGGCGAGTAATCAAATCGACGGCGATGCACTCCGCGTTCGCTGCGAAAATTTCACAGCGCTCGCCGATCGCATTTTCACGGCGCGTTCTACCCCACTCTCTTTCTCTCGTGGTAAAATGGTTACAATTTCGGCTCGATTTCGCCGAGATATCGTTATTGCGCCGGGGGTCTCTCGTCGCGTCGCCGAGGGTTGTTTTTTTTTTTTTTCCGCGCGTAAGAAGCGCGCGAGCAAATGATTTACGATTTGTTTTCTCGCTTTTTGCATCCCGATGTTGCCGACGTCGACTCTGTCCTTTCCCCTCCCGAAAGGGGACTCTCTCGCACTTCGTTCACCCCCTTTCGCATACACAAATTTATCCTCCAGTCCTCCCCTTTCCCGCCTCTCCCCCCTTATTCCATCTTCTTCATTTTTCGCGACCCCGCTTCTCGCCCTAGTCTCTAGTAGCTGCTATCTTTCTCGCCCCCCGCGGCTTATTCCCGCGGGAAAAATATATCGGGACAAGAATGAGATTTATGAATCTGTAGAACGAAATCTCGGGGTCGTATTTATGGTTCGAGTGTTATTAGTTCACGTTAGGAGCGTATCAAGCGTCCATATATCTTCGTTAGTGATGCGTGCGATTCTGCGGCAACATGTTTTCCATATTAGCTAAAACTGCGCTCCTCCCTCGGGTGTTTTACCCGCGAGAGAAGGAAGCGACGATGACAGAAGACTTCTTTAAAGAGTTTCGTTTCCGACTTTATTTTTCTCGCGTGCCGCAATTTTTTAGAATCAAATCTGTCCTGTTTCTTGACACGTTGAACGGAATACACGCGTGTCTAGATAAATTTTTCGAAACGTATCACGTGTTCTTTCGCGATAATTAATAATAACGGCGTATCAGTATGTGTGAAGAACGGTTAAATTGCGCGTTTTATGAATATTTCATGAGCGAAATTTCATACGCAGCGCGAAAATATATGTTTCGGGCGTTTATTTTTATGGCGAAATAAACGGGAATATCGCGCAACGAGAGGGTAAACGGCCGTGAACACTTAGGTGAAATCGCGCGATATCGTTCTGTCAATTTGTTTAATAGAGACGAATATAAATAGCGGCGACAAATAAACGCTCGTGCGCGCGCGAGCGCAAGCGGCAAGGTCTAGACGGCAAAACGGCAAAGTTATTTTTCCTAGCTTTCCATTCGACGCATGCAATCCCGACTCCCGATGCATTACGTGAAATTCCCCGAGCTCGGAGTGCAGCACAGGAATGGCGACACTCTCGCGTATCCGTCGTGGCTGCCTCTGGTTGTTCTCTTTCTTTTTCCTCCTCCTCCTCCTCCTTCTCCTACTTCTTCCTTGTACAGCCGTCGCTGCGTTGCATCTTTCTTCCAAGCTCGAGTAAAACTGTTCCAAGATGCGAACGGGCGATTCATACGTTTCTTGGGAAGGGGAATCGATCGGCCGATCCGCTCTCGAAAGATTACAAGCCCCCGGCGCTGCGTCGCGTCCCGAATATGAAGTACGCCGCCGCGGCGAAACGAAATCGTTTCATATTTTGCAAGTACAAGCGCCAATGTGGCAAAATATTTCACCCGCGACATTTCTCGTGACAATTAAAAAGCAATACTTGCGCAAAAAAAAACACCCACATACATCAAACACCACGTGTAACGTGTTGTGTATTAAAAAATATAAAACTGCGATAAAGGGTGTAAAATGTGATAAAATTTTAATTTCGAGAATTTCACATGAAACCTCGAAATCACGTAATTTTATATACAAAATGCAACGGTTATAAAATTCGCAAAATATAATTTTACAATTTTTGTTGTACAGATAATGCCGAAATGTTAAACGATACCTTTCGAGGTATCGCGATGCAGTAGCGGAAAACAAATTTTTGCTGAAACAGAAGATTTGTTACTACACGGCCAGCACAAAAAAAAAAACATTTGCTCATTCCGTTGAAAATTTTGAAACAAGAACAAAATGTTTATAGTCGGCGAGAAACAAAAATTTCAATAGATTGAAGTTTTTTTGCAAAAGAGCAACAATTTCTTTCTATGTAGAATCAAATTTGTTTAATGATATATAGAAAATCAATATATATATAATATAAATTATTTAATTATTACATCGAATTTTCTGCCGTGTGTTTTGTTTAACGTCAAACATCTGTATTCTCTCTCTTTCTCTTCTATTTCAATTAGAAAACACCAAGATGTGGATACTGTATCTCGAAATGGTTCTGTTTATCGAGGAAGACTGCGGACGAGCTGCTGCAAGGTGGCGAGGAGAAGAAAAACAGAAAAAGAGCCGCGGCGAAGTATCGTGTTGGCTGCTGCCAGCATCGAGCTGCTTTTCAACCCGGGGAAATTCCGTGTAATGTATCAAACCGAGATTACAAATATCGCGCGGTAAGGAGAGAAAATAACGACAATTCACTTCGCCCCCGCGCGACTCCATAACTCGGAGAGCAGCAGCATCTTTCTATTTATTGCGACTCACTTTTCTCTTGTGCAGGTTTCGCTTCGCTGTCCTCCGCGCTGAGTCTTCTACGAATTATTACGACGAATAGCTGAATTGTCGACAATTATCGATGCTCAAGAGCTCAGTCTAATTGGCAGCGGTGGATCTTATAGGGAAAACATCCCTTCTGAGATTTAAATATTTAAACGCATGCCTTCCCCTCGGTAGAAAAAAATAACAATTTTCTGTGAGAATTTCACATTTTTCTCCAAACGCGAAAAATTCGACTCTATAATTCGTCAGTGTTGCTCTAAAATTATTGCATCACGAAACGGTGACAACAATTTGCGTGCACTTCTTCGAATAGTAAAACAAAAAGAGAAACATGGGAAAAACGGTATATCACGATTTATAGCTCGGGTATTAATCTTCACGCGGCGCCATCGCTTCCGTGAGCCATTCCGTTGCTACAGTCAACGCGCTAAACGATCTATTATCAACGAGTAAACGGTTTTCAATCTTTCGTTGCTCCCTCTCCTCCCTCACCCCCATCTAACACGAAGGGGCGTAATGTATATGTGGCACCCGAGCGAGCCCTGTGTCGATGGCCCGTTGATCGAGCACGTATTTTTCGCATGCGAGATAAGTCGCGGCGCGCGGATGAAGCTCGCTCGCGCGCTCCGGGCTTTCTTTTTTCGCGATCTGCATACACGCCGATCTCCCCCATCCTCTCCACCGATTTCGGATATCGAGAGAACGCCGCTTTGATAAAGTCTCTCCCCTGCCTCCGTGTCCCGACGCCTGTCGCGACGGTACGTACCTGGAGGCATTGTAACCCCCGCGAGCGAAAAGTATTATCGCGATAAGACCGGGGGATTTATGCTGTCCGAGTTCGCCGATCGATCGATCGGCTCTCTCTCTCTTCTTCTTTTTCCCCGGACTATTTACAAACCGGTCTATTTATTGTTGTTGCAGTCGGAAGGCAAGGTGCTTCGGCGAAACCATTTCGACGTTGTAATTGATATCTACATCAGCTGTTTCGGTATATAAACTGCGAATCGAACGTTAACTACCTTCTCTTCATCCACCAGACGTTGCTCGCGCGATGTGAAACGCAATCGACATTTCGAAATTAGTTGACGCGATATCAGGAAACGCTTTCTGCCGAGGATGGATAAACCGAACGAGATCCATGTACCTAACTAAGCGCTCTCTTTCTCTTTCTCTTTTTCTTTCTCACTTCTTGTAGCTCTAAACGTTACAATGACACTTAAACGTTAAACATACAAAATTATTTTTAACGTACAAATATAGGGGAGAGTAAAATAATATAAAATTAATATATATACGATGGCTATAGCCGTCAATTGCGTCAATATATTAATATTCAACATATAAAATATATATTGACTATTTAATTAATTAAATAAGTTAATTAATATCTTTTCTTCCTTGAACAAGAGAGAATTTCTCGAAAAGAAATCTTCAATTGGCATAGACACACTTGTTGGCAGTGCCGATCGGGAAAAAAAACGAATGATTACGATGATCCGCAATGATTTCCCGTTTGCGGATGATGTGACAATAAGCACAACGCGCGCGCGAACGCCGTGTCGACTATAAAAGACTTTTCTCGGCAATACCGATCGCGAGAGATGAAAAGAGAGAAAGAGAGAGAGAGATCGATGTGGAAGCAGCCGACGTAACGCCGGAAAAACTCAATCTAGGCATAAATCATGGGGATATCGATTCCGCTGCCAACTTTGCTCGCAGCCTCGACGTATCGGAGATTTCATCCTGTGACGCGGCAATAACATCTCTCCGCCGGCATAAAAATTCAACTATACATCAAACTGTCATATATAGGCACCGTATTTGTACCTATCTCGCTGATATTTCCTCCGCGTTTCCCATACCACCCCCTCACAACAACCGCCTCCTCTCAATGTCGTCCTTTCTCTCTGTCACTCCCCCGCGACGACATTCGCGTTACTATGATCACCACATCGCACACACACATACACACACGGTAGTTGTCGCGTTAACACATCTCGCGATGACGATTCCTCTCGTCCCTCCGTTCGCTCTCATATGCGAAGATGAGAAAATCTTGTCAGAAACGTCAAAATTTCGAACGTTACATAGTTCGTGCGATATATCGATCATAAGTTCTGATATACTTTATTACGTTTGGTATCATCTATTTTATTCTATGAGTTTTTAAATTATTTTCTTATAAAGTTATCTTTGTAAAATAAATCTATCAGAATTTACTGCGGTTTCTGAGTGACTTTAACGTGCGGTTACAACAATCTTGGAAGTTACACTTTTTCCGCAACTTTAATTACACTAATTGCTATTTATTATCTCTATTTTATTCTTATAAATTTAAACATTTTTTTATGAGAAAAAAAACGTGTTATTTGGTTTTAATAAACTCATCAGAATCTCTGGTTTCAGATTCTGTGGATTTGATACACAATTATGGCAACTTGAGAATTTCCCTTCTTTCGCGAACACTTTTTTTAATTACGCGAAGCGAAAATTCATTTAATTCTAATACCCACACACAAACACACATTCTCAAAAAGAAGCATTTATACGATCGTATTATGATGTAACATATGATAGGAAAGAGCTCAATTATCTTTTTCCACAACTTATACGGACTCGCTATTTCTTCCATTTTATCCATTTTCCCGAGGCTTTCAACGCAGAAACGAAGAATCTTTCGCGCCAGCGTTTTTCCCCCGCAGCACTCACGACGCGATACACGGAGTATCTCTGCCGTACGTCGAGACACCCCGGTAGCAACACGAAGGCAGAAAGCAAGAAGGAAGAACTCTCGCCCGCTTTTACCTCTCGCCATCGTGTTCGCCACAATTTTTCTCCCATCGTCCGACTCTTGCCGCGTTCTTTCTCTCTCTTTTCCCTCTTTCCTTCCGCGTTACCAACCACCTTCTCTCAGCAGCGATTTTCCGCATTCGATATTTGCGATCTCAACTTCAGATATCGAGAATTCCCACGGCGAAAGTACCGCTTGATCGTACCCTCAGTGACACTACTCGGGTCCCACCTCATCCCTCTCATACACACACACACATACACACACTCATACTCTTTCCCTCCCTGCATCCTCGTTCTCCGCACACACAGTCTCGTTGAGTTTCCCTCGACTGAGCAGGCGGTGGTAGAGTTGAGCCTCTCGGCGGGATTCCGCGCGCGCGAGGACTCGTGCGGGAGCACCAAAGTGGATCGATCCATCGATTTGCTCCCGGTGAGGGATTACGACACGGCGCGGGCCGGGCGCGTTGTTTTGCATGCGAGCTCGTGTTGCTCGTTTGTTGCGCTTTGATTCGACAAGCGGGCGGGCGGCGCGAGAGCACCATCTCGATGTGTTCCTTCCCCTCATCTCCCGGTTTCGATTTTGCTTTGTCCGAGAGAGCGCGCGCGCGCGCGCCATGCACACTGTGTGTTCGTCGCGCATCGAGGATTTTCCCCACACGAACGTGACTCGATGATAAGTGAATTTCGTCTGATCCGAGAGCAGCATCCGAGATTCGGATGTTGAGGCGCGTGTGATAAAACCGAGTCCTCTTCCCTTCTTCTCCCCTCGTCTTTCGTGATGGGAGATCACGAGAGAAAGAGACGTCGCTTTTCACCGACCTCGCGAGAAGAAAAGTTCGCGAGATAGGAATTGAACGTACATACCTACCGCGTTCCGTTCTCGGAACGGTGTTGCGAAATGTAATGCATCACGGAAGAATTTTATCGCGAACGGATTTTCATAAAATTTCGATATTTCTTTCGCGCTTAAGAGACGTTCGATTCTTGAGCAGCCATTCAATTTTTAAATCTCTGCTCTTTCGATCTACATGTGCGTACACCACCATTTCCAACTGATAAATAATTTACCGAAATAATAATAATAATTTATTAAAAAATAATAATTTCTTTTTCATTATTTTTGTTATCGAATAATTTATTGTTTTATATGTAATTTTGCATCTATTTCGAACTTCTACTTTCGCAGATTGAAAAACCTCTTAACTATATAGACTTTTTCCATATACTAAAGAAAAAACTGTTTTGAAATAAACAACTTTTATTTTATTTTTTTTATACCATGAGAGAGAGACAGAGAGAAAGAGAGAAAGTTTCAAGAAAATATATTTTTACTTGATTAAAAGCAAAACTTTTTCCCTAGTGTAGAAACTGTTCTTAAAAGAACAAATCCTTCGAGATTTTGTTTAGAAACACATTTCCGTCGCGCATTCAATCGCCGTTTCACACAATTCTTCCCACACGCTCTTAGTCAGCATAGCACGCCGATTTCGCATCCGGCTTTACACATCGCGTCGATCACAAGCAGCCTGCAGCAGTTTCGCGTGTATCTCTAATAGTTTGCGGAAGACGCGCTCAAGTTGGATCGGTTTCGCGAGTCACGCCGTATATCTTTGACGGTCGAACGCAACGGGCAAATCACGTTGTTGGTGCGCTGCGGTGGGATGCACTCCTTTTGCCACGGGAGTATATAGTGGTGTACGTTGTTGCCAGTACGCGAGCGGTGCCATAAAAGTAGTTGGCCTACGTCCAGGCGCGTTCCGGTGGCGCGGCTACGCGCGAACTTATTGTCGACGGGCGACAAACGAAGAGAGGCGAGAGAAAACGACGATCTCGGGTCGGTCGCCTTTGTCGGAAGTTGACCATCCCGAAAAGCCGAGCGCGATCGCGAGGAAATTCGCACTGTTGTGTAGCGAAAGAGAGAAAGAGAGAGAAAGAGAGAGAGAGGGAAAGGAAAGGAGTTTGCAGTAATTTATGCTGGCGCTGAGAAACATCCGAAATTAAGAGGCACGATAGTGCCTCGCGCCAAGTTCACGCGCAATGAACCAATTTTTATTTCCGAATATTAAAACTTTAACGTAGATCGCGTCAATACAAAATACTTTTGTTGCAATAGTACGTAGTACTACTATACTAAGTAGCGTTTTGAGCAGGAATAAGATTTATCTATGCAAAAACATCATAATATCGCACATCGATATATCGATCTTCTTTTTGTTTCTAATTGCCGATTCCAGCAAAGTGTTAAAACGACTTTCTTGTATAAACAATTTTCCGAGTAAAACTTAAACGAAATATAATTATCTCGAAGTTTTGTGACAAAAATTGTGCTTTGAGCGGTATATGATGAGTTTAATCGATCGTTTTAATCATCGTTAAACGAATGGTTTAAATTTCTTAAATCTACGAGAGAAACGCGTCGTTCTTTACCGCTGTTTTTCAAAAGAAATATTTTAGCGATGTTTCCAAAAAGTTATAATTAATATACATTTTAAAATATTCTAATTTATGTAAAATTATAGAAATTAATATTAATAATAATATTAATAGTAATACTCATAAATATATCTTTAAAACATTGAGAATTGTTATGTTTAATATTTGCATATCCACGATAATTATTTCCTTAATAAATGTGCGGTTATCGGGACATTTATTTTATATATTCTATACATTAGTGGCAAATGTGCATCAACGCAATTGTAACACCATCAACTGTGCGAACCGCAGGTCATCATCTCAAGCGGGTCGTCGCCGCCGTGATAAACTGGCATTAGTCGCCGTCGCCTGCGATCTGTTCGCTGATTGCTCTCCGCGCGTGTTCATCAGCGCGTATTATATTAATTTAACGAGAGGAATCCAACGACGACCGGTTGTGTGTGGCCACGTCGATTACCTATGATTCCGTCGATGTAACTCGCGTGCGTACGCTTCATTAGCGCGAGCGATCAGTGGGACGATCGAGCAACGGCCGCAATAATAAAAGCAATCTGACGGAGCAACGCGTCCCTGGACACGGCGAGACGCGCGCCCATCATCGCGTATCGATTTGCAATTTTTTTTTGTTGTTTTCTTTTTTTTTTTTCATCGCCGCCACTTGTCGCGACACGCTGCGAACTATCGCGTTGCGCGCAGCGTCGAGCATCGTCATCCGGTCAAAGGGAGAGGAGCTCGTTTCAACGCGCTGGGCGAGAACAAATTTATCTTACGCCCGCAGACGTTGTCTTTCCATCGTCATCCTGTTATTCGAGTAAAGATATATATACGCACTTCACCACATTCGGGACGGGAAGGGGTACGCGGCGAGTTTCCGCGCGCTGTATTTGTGACGATAAGAAGAAAGTTAATTCGATCACAGTGACTGTAGCCACATTTTCTTCTCTGTCGAACCTTCGACAGTTTCGCTCTCGCCACGTCGCTTTTAAAAAACAATTCCAATTTATTTATTTATAAAACAATAATATTTTATAGATTGTAAGAATTAATAAAAAAAAAATAACTGTTCAAAATTTTATACGCGAGAACGCATACAATTCAGTTGGGAGGAAAATTCATTCGCGAACGAGCAAAAAGTATTCGCAACACGGAAAAGGGCTTATAATTTTCCCTCTTCCTAATCAGACACCGGCTATGGAAACTCAAGCTCATTGCTACGCAGCTGATCGGCGTAATTCGCGAGGGGAAACGCTAATAATTTATGCAACAAGGTTACTTCTCAATGCCACGGTAATTATGTTTGCCGGATTTTGCGATGAGGCGGTAAAGTCAGCCGAGAAGGGCCGCGGCGAACTATCGCGGGCCAATTAAGTTCGAGACGTTTCGGAAGGGAACGAACGGAAAGAGAGAGCGTGAGAGAGAGAGAGAGAGAAAGAGAGAGGAACGTTCGCGGGATACCGAGAGGACAGGAAGATGAGGGAGTGAACGAGAGAAGCCGCGGAGGAAGACGAGTACGTACGAATTAAATTACATCCGGCAGAGTTGGCGCCCGATTACTTATTCAGCCCGCGTCACCCGCGACTCTAATCCAGATTAAACGATCGATCCCTGTGGATTAGCGCGTAAAAAACGGGGTCGTCATGTGGTAGCTCAGTTACGCGAGTTTCCGCGTACATTTGTGGAACGGACGCGCGTTCGCATACCTGTATGTAACACACACATACACACACACACACGCACGCGTTTTGCGTCCATCCCGGCCGGAAATAGAACGCGAGCAGCAACGTTTGAATACACGGAGGATATAATTTTATTAATAACCAAATCCGGGCGTATCAACCCCCTCCCCGTCAATAAATCAACCCGTTTTTCATCTCAATTTAAAAATAACATTCAAGAATCGCGCGCGAACAATCCGCGCGAAAACAAACGTTTAAACCGCTTTGCCGCCGTGCGTTGATATCGCGCCTCGTTAATTTATTTGAAGCGGACATTAAGCCGTGTCGATGGAAATTTGCCCCCGTCGACGGCAAAAGTGAGCGGAATCCCGCGCTCACAAAAAGAGCAACACGACGCGGGAGGTATTGCGTACGAGTTGAAGAGATTTAATTTTTTTCCAAAGCACGAACCTCGTGCATGTGCTCGTACGCGTTAAAACGCAGACATTAAATTAAAAAAAAAAAAAAATACTAATGTTTCTAATCTAATTATATCGTTCCAAGTTTTCTTCCGCGGTACATGCTAATGCAGCTGATACAGCGAAGCAAATTAAACTTATAATTTTAAATTACTCGCGCAATTTTGTATTCACGCAAGTCCTTAATTACATTCCGCGTGTTATTAAAATTATTAAAACTTGTTATACAAACACCGTGTGTTCACCCCAAGTGTCGTAGATTTATTGTATCAATTTTCCCCTTGACATCGCCACTTTTGACGCGTCCGTCTCGCTCCCGTTAATATTAAAATTGGCAAGGACCGCTCTCGCTCTCTCTCTCTCTCTCTCTCTCTCTCTCTCTCTCATCTTCTCTCCGCGAGCAATCAGATTCGTGGTCGTAAATTTATTAAGACGTGACGGCGCATAATACGATCCGATAGCGGCGGAGAACAAAAAGTGATCGTGCAGGCAAGGTTGAACCAGACACGGTGGAGATATTAGGAGGAAGGAGGAGGAGGAGGACCGTCTTAACGTTTATCGGACATGCATAGCATACGTAGCCTGCGGCCTTTCGGGAATGTATCGGATAGATAATGCCGCCCCGTCTTCCCGCACCCTCTCGTTTCCCATCCTCCGATTTCTCGGAGCGAAAAACGCGGAGTCGGTTTAATTGAAAAGTCGGAATCATTATGCCGGCCGTCGACTTAATCGCGACGTGACGAATGGCGGACACTGAGACGCTGTAATTTTCGGAAGACAGAACGGCGTCGTCGATCGGGATCGACCGATCGTATACAATAAATTACGCGCCTGTTGTTCGCCATCAAAACGTCGAGGATAATGTCTCGGATAATATAATAATTCTTGTGGGAGGGGCGAAGAAAAAGGGGAATAGGAGTAACGTTGCGATATACGTTTTAATCATAGTCACATCTACACGAATGTCGGTTGTATTTTCGAAAGGCCAGCGAAGATTCGCAATTATGCGAAAGAACCATGTTCCGAGTACGCGGAATGGAAAAAAGTTTTTCGCAATGGAATTTTTAAATTTCATACAAGAGCAAATTGGGTATTTTGCATATATGAGATGCAAATCAAGCATCCCGTATGAATTTTCCAACTGAATCTCCATGTGTATTAATTTACACGTTTGTAAAATTATATTTGCGTACATCCGGCGTATTGACTCGTATTGACCCTTAACCCCTGAACATTTTCACGAGCTTTATAATTCGTTAGAAAAAAGTGTGTGTGTGTGTGTGTGTCTCGAGCAATTATGTTTCGAGTTTGATTTTATTTCTCCGGCGAATTATAAGACGATATTAACGAGTGCATCTCTCGAGTGCACGCGCATCGGATCTAATCCTCCCTTTTTGATTTCAATTTGAGAAATGACTGCAAATTGTTTGATTAAACATTTAGCGATACTGCATTTAGCGAAATCTACTCGCATCAACGCAATTAAAATTGGAACGCCAAAGTTACACAGTTGATCACGTATATATGTATAATATATACATATATCGCGCTCGGAAAATCGGATGTGACTTCAATTAAAGCAATTAACGAAATTACCGTTCTCATTCGAGATTAAATGTAACATGAAATAATTATTAGTTAAAACATGTGCGCGTAATTTCATCCGCGCGCGCGCGCGCGCGCACGCGAGACACAGATCTATTCTAATTTACAATAATATATCGCTCTCTCCCCCCGCGACTTCGCATAAAGTTTTAAATTTTATTATATATCAAATGTGCTTCTCTCCTTCTCCACATGTGAAATAATTTAATAAATTACATATCGCGCGCGAGGGCGCGCTCCCTCGAGCGTTAAATTTTATTTTACAGTTCGCGAGGTTCCACAATTATTAGCAAAGCAAATTAATAAATGCGAAACAAACAAATTTCGCGAAAGACGAACAAATTGCGAACTTTTTTGAGACAACGGCTTTTTAAATTGAAATTTCGCAATGAGCGGAGAATAAAATGTCTGACGTTTTTATATGTTTACCGACACTTTGCGTATGCGCGCAACATTTTATATCGAAATGAGAAAAATATTGATATTGTATTCACCGGATACTGCGTTGCAATATTAATTTTCGCGCTGACGCATTGAAATATATATTCCGCATGTGCCAGAATACACTTATTGAAAAATGGCCGTTTACTTTTTTTTTTATATATATATATGCTCAAATAAAAATGGTTGCAATTTGTGTGCAAACCTCTCTTTCTGTGTGCGTGTGTACGTTCAACAAAAAGTGATTAAATTTATACATCCTATTTACACAACGTACGTTTCCATACATATATTCAAAATGTATTTATTTTTAAGCAAATATGTACATTTTATGTGTTTATTTCGTTCACGTTGTTCTCTCCCCTCTCTTTCTTTCTCTTCCGCCCCTTCGAACTTGTCATCGCGCTTTTGCGTTTAGACGTAATTGTTAAAAATCAGATAAAGGGAATGGATCGCGAAGTGAAAATAAAACATTCACAAACGTAATGCGGCGTGCTTACGAACGCAACGCGCACGTGAATGTGTACGTACACGCCGTGTGTAGACTGCGCGCGCTAATTAATCATTCACATCATTCACATCCACTTGCCTGTACGCGCGCGTGCATCCCCAAAAGCATAATCTCATTGCGTGGCCCGCGTTGGTTTAATCCCGGCCTATTGACAAAGTGAATTGTCAAAGCTGCGGCGACGTAACCGATGCCGTAACTTCGCAAATTCGTCGCCCCCTCTGCGTGTCTTAGCCGCGGGAAGGTGAGGGAGATTAAATCCCGGCCGCAGCCTGCGGTGTCGTTAATGTGGGCGCACATTAAAGTCATAATTAGCGACTAATCCGCGGATCAACGGTACACCGTGTACGCGAATGCAACGGGGAAAAAAGAGGAGGAAATGGCCGATCTCTCCCCCCGTGATATGAGCGCGGCTTTAAAGAAACCCGCCCGCAAAGTACTTTCCATTGACGTTGTGTTTGCGCGCCACCGCCGCCTTGTCGTTAAAGAGACTATTAACGCGCGGAGTTGATTATAAAATTGCACCATCGAAAGAGCAGCGGCGGTCACGAGGTATATTTTATCGCACGCGATATTTTAAGCCGCAGACGGCAGAAAAAAGAGGTCGGGGGGGAGAAAGGGATTTTATTTCGATAACAATTTTTCGAGTTTGCAAATACGAAAGAGAAGAGGCGATGTTTCGAAAATTTTTAATTGCGCAATAAAAAAACGACATATTTTCTTTCACGCGATAATATATCGTTCTCGAAATTCACGCGCTTCCCTTGATTGATTTCATCGGCGCGCAAAACTGCCGACGAGCGAAATAAAATTCCTTAATTACAACAATGCTCCGGTGCGTTTCTTCGACAAGCAATTCATTAAAGCCGCATCGATGCAACGCATTATTAATCACACGCTCTCACGATCGATATCAGCGTTTCGTTCTTGTATTTGTATTGTGTGATAATTACTGTTTTATTGAAAGCCTGTTTATACACTTGCGCCCCGTTAATTGGGATCGACCGCTGACGATTCATTGCAACGATTCCCTTCGGGGAAAAAATCTCGCAATAATTAAAAATCCTCCCCAAAAACAATATTTACGCGTTCCTCTCGAAAAGAAAAATGGGCGGCACGCCATTTTGCCGCGGATTAATCGCGCGGCGCGTATCGAGACCGAGCCGAGTCTCTCGCAAGGCGAATCTTAAAAAGTTATCGCTGTGTTATTGTTGGCGTAACGCGCGGCGTCGCTATCTCGCCGGCATATTTCTCTCTCGAGAAACAATAGCCGGGGATAAGCCGGTGGATTAAAGAACCTGCCGCGAAGTACCTATCCTCCTCCTCTTTTCTTTTCCAGCGACGTGTTCCCGGTTTCTCCCGTTAAACGACGTGCTCTCGCGCCCTCCTCACGCCATTAGAACCTCTCTCTCTTCTTCGTTGGATACTTGCCGAGTTGAATTTCGGCCAATGCGTGTGTCCGTTTTGCGTTTTCCGAATTTGACAGCCCGTTGTCGCGGCCACTCGACTAATGGGCCGCGTAATTCCTTTGTTTACGACGGAGAAATGAGGGATGGATACTTGCCGCAATAAGGGCACGTATGTATGTGTGTGCGTGTCCTTCGATCCTTTTGCGACGTGTGCACTTGCTTGCTGAAGAGTTCGTTAGAGTGGAGAGTGTCTCTCGTGTCAAAATTTTGCGTACCAACGTGCCCGATGACACGCCTAAGTTAATATCAGCGGCGACTGTTCACGGAGGCGCAGGGCGTGCCGCGTGGCGGAGTGTCATTTTAGCGCAACGCTACAGTTAATATTGCATAAATGTTTATTCATACGTATCGGTTACACACGTTGGCGCGCGCGCGCGCGAGTTGATATTGCAGAAAAGTTTGTTTATATGTCGGGCGGGCGTGTAACTTGATTGGATGGGGTTGTGTATAGTTAATATCAAATAATGGCTGAGCGCGTGTGCGAGAGAAGGGGATATGTACCGAAGCACAAAATTTGCATTCAGCAATTTTGCTCGGTACCGGAGTCGGATTTTATTTTAGTTTGAATTAAAATAGTTGTAAATTTGCATTACACGCATATTTTAAAAGTAGGGTTTTTCTCATAAAAACCAGATTTCTCTTTTATAAATAAATCTTATTAAAATTAAAAAATATCCATATTTCATTCTCATTAAATTCTTTTATTATTGCTCTTGTTTTTGCGGTATTTGTTTGATTTTTTCATTTCACTTATACGATTTAAATTTTGCAATGCTCTTCACTTATTTATTTTTTCTCACTCAACTATTTTTTGTAATTTATATATTTTATAGTTTATATATTTTTTTAAAGAAATATCCTGGTGTGTGGCTTCGAGAAAATTTAGTAAAATTCCTTACGAGAGTTCTCTCTCTCTCTCTCTCTCTCCTGCGGTTAGTTCTTCAAGCAGTATCTGTTTCGTTATCTGCGTTTTCGAAGTTTGTAAAACTTTCCTACAAATAGTTTGATCATGGAAGGATTAAAGACATTCTCTATATACACCCGATACAGCTATACAGCGCAACTTGGCTAACAGTTGCAATCAAAGCTTCGTAGTTTCTTGTCTGCACATCGGTTAAAACAATTTTCAACAACATCCTTAAATGATCTCCATGCCAAATAAAATTGTTTTGCTCGACGAGGCTCTGCAAAGTTTAAGATTACGTAACGGAAACCGAATCTAGAGTTCAATACAAATCCCTTTTTTTTTCTCTTCAGTTTTGCGCCAGTTAACACAAAACAATCTGAAAAGAATTCTCTCTCTATTCTCATATTATGTATATAAATTTCTATATATATAAATTATATATCAAATTATATATAAATTTCTATTTTACGTGTGAATTTCCCACAACAAATTTTGCACACACCAACGATTTCACGCATCACAATCACAGTGATAAATATTTCGACTGTGAAATAATACTCACTAATGATCATTAATTAATTTATGTAGAATTAATATATTTTTCTAATATAAAACAAATTGCATATCCCAAATGGCACTGATGAACTCAAACAACTCGAAAATTAATTTCGATGATGCGATTAATGTGACTGCTATTCTGTTTAAAATTTTATATGAATTATGGACGAAAAAAGAGGTATAACATTTTGTTAAATATCTACCGCAGTCGCAATAATGTTCGGTAATATTCAGCAAACAAACATTTGATTGTAAGCTACATAATATGTACAGGTATAGATAAACATTAAACTGTTTAACTGTGTAATGAACAATAATTAATCATATCACGATGCTAGAACGTAATGCAAAATTGCTGACGTTTTCTAGTGATATTCATGCGTTTGTTTATTACTGCATTTGTCCGCGCGTGGGAAGTAAATTATTATTTATTGTAAATGGCTTACTTGTTACACGCCAAATTATTTATTAACACACTGAATACAGAGAGAGAGAAAGAGAGAAGGGAGAGAGAGAGAGAGAGAGAGAATAGCAAAGGAACGAAATGCAATGCAACAAATTTCCGCGAAGCTTCTAGCCGCGAGAGAAATTCCAGTCGTAATATCCAATTCAACGCCATCAAAATCTCTTTAAACAGTGCAAAGTGGTTGCCACCGCAAAGTGGCCAACGACTCAAAAGGAACGTGCACGACAAAGCGGAAGGATAGAGAAGAGATTCATGCACAGCGCGCCACAGGGACCTTATACTTGGCAGTACGCACATTTACTCACGCACACCGAAATACGTGCGCTCTCTCCTCGCGTACGGGGAAAAAAAGTCCACCGTGAGAGCTAACGTGATCGGCACATACAAAGGTGCGTGAAGGGATAATAAATCTTCCCTTTCTCCTTCCTTGTTTCTCTCTTCACGCTACCTCTTTCCTCTCCTCCCAAAAAAAAGAGAATCACCAAGAGTACCCAGTTGCATTCAACGAATGAATGGCGCGCATTGTTACCTGCTGATCCGGCCAAGTGGTTCAGCAATGTACACGCACTCGAAAATGCAATTCTTGCACACCTGCGATCCGCAATCGTAATTTTGTTTTTTGTTTTTTTTTTTTTTATTAAAAAAAAGATACTCGTGATGTGTATAAACCGTCGAACAAAAACGGCTCGGCACGATTGCCGTGCTGTAATTATTTTGACGTGTAAGTGAAAACGTGTTTGGAAACATCTAACGTTGCCACGACAATTTCGATAAGCAAACTCTCATTTTCCGAATGTTTTAATCTTTAGTTTAATCTGTTTTATGATTTTCTTATACTTTTCAAGCAACGAGAGAAGATGCTTGAGCCTGACAATCTCAATATTTCGTATCGAGTTTTTTTTAAGAGAAATTGTGTAATTTCTTTTCTTATTCGAAAAAGTTCTCAAATCATCGATCATCGCTTTTGCAAACGTTATCCAGAAATCTGCCTTTTTCACGCGAGAAGAGTCATCGTCGGAATCTCTTCTCCGGTGAGAGAAAGAGAAAAAGACAGAAACAACTTTCGCATGCTGATGCTGCGCAAACGAAGGCGCGCCGTTATAATTTCTTATTTGCCATCTCTTTCATATTAACGAGGCGCTCGGTGGATACATTGACGCGGATGGAACATCGACAAAACTTCATTTGATAATCACATTTCCATCGGGCGTAGCGCGCACTCTGTTTCACGGGGAGCGAACTCGACCGAGGAATATTCATTCGTCTATCTGGCGTCTCGTCGTCTGAGAGAAACTTCTTTCCGGCCGGAGCTCTCTCCGGCTTCCGGTAGCACGAAAGCACCCGACCATCGACTCCGCGCGCGCGCGCGCGCGAAAGCTAACTCCGAGGATAAAATCAAAGAGACAGGAAACGGGGGAAAGGAGCGGGATGAGAGCGCGTTTTCTCTTCCCTCCCGAAGGATACCACTCTGCCCTCTCGTTCCCGTAATCCGCGGGACGAAGACGTCTTAATTGGGGATTAAGGGTGAAAGAAAGCGCGGGTCACTCCGTTACGATCGCCGTCGTTCCCCTTCCTTCTCAGGGTGCAGTTTCCCAGTGATCCCTGCCGAGATTAATGCGGCGTATTTGTCCGGTAGCTAACGATGCACGTCGTTCCACTCAATCGGGGTGGAAGTTCCAGTGGTATCTTTGAGTGCTGGCGAGCGAAAACGGACGTCGGAAAAATCCTTGTTCGTAAATTACGGGGCGAAGTAAATAATTAGGTGGTTGCGTGCGAAATGTGTGCGTGTGTGTATGTGTCTACAACGTCTGTTTTCAATTGCGCAAATGCAATTCGGTAAACAGAGATTTCTGTTAAAATTAAAAGTTATATTTAAAGTAGGTGTTTTTTTTTCCGCAAATGGTTTTTTCAAATTAAACTCAAAGGAGTGGTAATGAGATTGTTTACATGCGAGATGCAATCTGAGCAAAGTAGTTTTTCGAATTAAAATTCAATTAATGTGTGTATTAATTTACACTTAAAAAATATTTCGCGCACGTACACTCAGGCTCTTGAAAAAATTTTATTATTTCTCTCTTAATTACGAACTAAGTTTTATTTCGACTATTTTTTCGACTATTTCAAATATTTCCTTAATTTGTTTCTTTTTACTTGTTAAATTGAGCGTGAAAAATCAGTTTGTGTACTATGTCTTTTTTTTCAGTTTAGAATCGCAAAAATCGAAACACTTACGTCGATTCCGACTCGCGCGAGAAAGAGAGAGCGAATTACCTCGCGCTCTTTGATATTTATTGATGCGCACAGCGGCGATCCGCAACTTGATCGTCAATGCGCGAGCGAACGAGGCGTGATTATTAATGTAACTTTTGCCGGGTGCATGTCAGTTGCTTTCCGCATAAACTCGCGTGTTTATTACTTCGCGTAAAGTTATATTAGAATTCAGACGCTCGCGCGCTCACACACACACATATTAAAGCTCGTCTCGTTGCACGCGGTTTATTTCTCGACTTCGATATCGCGGGCGCGCTTTTCCTCCGTTCGCGGGAAAATTCGGGCCGAAAGGCAACAAATTCCTGGGACGAGACCTTCGTAGATAGATGAATATTTCGTGAGCTTCCAATGAGTTTTACCCGCCGCCGCGCCGCGCTCGCCAAAGAATTTCCGAAGAGAGAGAGAGAGAGAGGGGGGGGGGATAGAAGAGAATGCAAATATAATTATTAAATGCAATCCCGCGAGAAAGTTTCGCGCGCTGTTTACCCGATCGAATGCGTACGCGGAGTTCCTTCCCGCAAAGTTTTCCCCGTTATAACAAAAAGGAAAATAATCGAGGATATGTTTGACATTGTCGTAAAGTGATACTGTTCGATGATACCGTTGCCGAAAAGTCATTCGTACGTATTGAATTCGTGCTTGAGTTTTTTTTGGCTAAAAGTATAAAATGAACACAAACGAAAAAGCAATTAGAAAAAATTCTCTGAAAAGTATTGCGTGGCGCGCTCCAAATTAACGAACAAGATGGAAATGGTGAGGAACGGGAGAGAAAAAAAATGCACGAGAAGTACTGAAGCTCCCGACGCTCGTTTAAAATATTCCCCGGAATTGTTCGCCGACTTGTTTTCCTTTAAACTTTTGTTAGCCCGGTTCCCGCCCTCTTCGGACGCGATATCCGCCGATTGAATCGATCGGGGGTGGCCGATCCATTTTTCACGGGTCAATAGAGGGCAAGTAAAGCCCGCGGAACGATATTCCAAGAGAAAGAAAACTTTCGCAACCGAAGGACCATCCGCGCAAACGCTCTATTTGCTGCGCTCCGTGCATTAACGAAGTTTCGGAAATCTGCTCGGCGCCGAAAGCCGAGGAGAGGATTTTCGCAATTTTTCAGACATCAGCTAAGTGGCGTATCGGATCTCGTAAACAACTAATAACCCTAACTGGATCTAACTGGTACATAGTCATTGTTCGGGAGAAAAGGAGAAAAAATAGAAGAAGGCTCGCTCGCTTCGCTAATTGGCTCTCCGATCGAGTCACGGCGATGGCAAACTTTCGCTCGGACTCAGGGGATGGCGCCGGGTACGTTTTAAACGTGGTGGTTTAATCTTCGCGGGAGATGCGCGTACACACACACACACACACACACACATACGCGCGCACACACTTCTCTTTCCTCCGGCTTGCATTCTCTTCGGCGCGCTGCTCCTCGTGAGGCCGGCGCGCGAGGGGACAATTCGACGAAGTGTTAACACTGCGGCTCGCAAGTGCAACTTGCGTTAACCGCGCTTAATTGCGCGCAATTACCCGAAATGGCGAAGTAACGACCGGACGCCTCCAGGCCTTCCTGCAGCCGCCATACGTCCGCCGCGACCGCTTTTTCGCAAACTCACCTCTTCAAGACACACACACACACACACACACACACACACATACGCGCGCCGATTTTTAACCAGAGAAAACTGCTGCTAATTTGTGCGATTAATACGAGAAAAAAAGCCTATGTATAATTAAGTGGCACTTCGCTCGACGCTTATTTGTTCTACGTGAAACGAAATTTTTCGAGTGGTTGCTTTTCATCACATACGCGAGAGACGCATCTTTTTTTTTTTTTTTTCAATCCTTCGCAAATTATTAAGAGACGCGGTAGCGTCTCGACGCCAAGTACATAAAAGTATCCGCCGAATGAGCGTCACTGTCAAAACGCTACCACGTCTCTT
>QVNV01024620.1:0-71661 GCA_014825455.1 Pseudomyrmex pallidus | reverse complement strand
CGAATCATCTTAGTGTAATTATTGCAAAATCGTCGTTATTCATGATGCCATTTTTGTGCAATATTTTCACACTGTGTCCTATTGGGGTATTTCAATATCGCACAGGTAATTCTTATTCACATTGCATTTGAATAATTGTAAGTTGTAAATTTTAGATATTTGTACTGGACTATTGTTACATTGTGTGCGCTTTTAATTGGATCGATTGTAATTTCTGGTTATATTTCATATGTTTATGAATATGTTCCGACGTAAGTAACGAAAAACGTTTTATTGAATGTGATTATCATTTGATCGTGTGATTATTACTTGATCATTACAGATTGGATGAACTATTTAGACTTTCAAACATCATTTACTTTCCATCATGGATCAGAATCGGTCCCTATATTATTGGGATGCTTACAGGATTTTTTATAATACGATTAAATAAAACTTTAGTTTTAAAAAAGGTAAGAGAGAAACAGAAGAGTGTATTCAGTTTGGTTTGAATTTGATAAAAAATAGATATATATATACAAGCGTGGATACCGTTGATGTAAAAATTTCAGAGAACAATAATTTTATGTTGGTGCTTTGGAAGCATCTGTAACATACTTGTATTATTTGGTCTGTATAAACGACATATATCTGTTCTGTCTACTGCTACATATGTTGCCTTAAGTAGAACAGTTTGGGCCATAGGATTAGCTTGGATTTTAATAGCTTGTCTTACTAAAAACGGAGGTTGGTTTCTATTTGATAATAATATAAAAGAAACATCACTAAAATCTTATCTTCTTTTTCGTTACAGGTATCGTTAATAAACTGTTATCATTCAGAGGGTGGATACCTTTTAGTAGACTCACATATTGCGCTTATCTTCTAAACCCTTTCATCATACAGGCGGTTCGTCTAAACAGCGAAACTTCCATACACATTGATTTTGTACCTCTTGTAAGTGTGTTGAAATTCTTAAAAACTCTACTCTATTTTTTCATAGAAAAATATTATTACAAGTTTTATTTTTAGAGTATCGTGTATCTTGGATACTTTGCGACCAGTTATTTGTGCGCTTACGCATTGTCTTTGATGACAGAAACGCCTTACGTTTTGCTAACGCGAATATATATCGAATCTTGGAGAAGAAGAGAATATAAGTCTCGTGAGATCGTAATATCGCGGACAAAAGTGTGAGTTATTATAAATAGTGTGATTTCAATAAAAAAAATATCTTGCTGAAGTTCATATTTTGTATATGTAATAAAATTGTATTCGATCTGGGATATTCAAGCTGGATGTAAGTGCATTGATCATGACGTATAAGATATTACATTAAATTGTTTTACATATGTGACATTTAATTCGTTGAATAATAACAATGCTGCCATTTACATTTATTTGTATTAAGGAAACATACTGTATGTACATAGCATTCATAAACGGAAGTCACTCAACATATCTTTTACTAGTTTAAATTAAGCTCACTTACAAAAAATGATTAGACAGTTCTTCAAGGCACTATGAGTGAACCGGGGAATGTATTCTGGGTGGCGCTGGAGAAGTAACTGAGCGATTCGCTCGGGATGCTTGTTCGCGTCGACCTTCTTCAACCTGCTTCTCGAGCTGCTCTTTTAAGACTAGAAGCTCTCTTGTTCTCTGATGAACAGGATCCTTGAAGCAGACGTGTCTCAATAAATATATGTTTCTTGACTTGTTCATTTTGTTTCTTCTTAGTATCCAGAATTTAGATATGCTTCACGTACCTGTTGCCGCATACTGGGATTCCATCTACAATATAAACTTTTCAATGGTTTGATGTAACGCATACTGGCAACCGGTATCAGAACAAGCTGATAAGGTGTACCGGATCGATACAGAGGATTCAGATAAAGAGGTAATTGACTGTTTGTGTACGACCACAGAGAGACTGTTCTTTGTTTCACTCCCTCTTGCACTCTTTCACGTTCGCTGAAGATATAAATTATTTATAATAATACTTTGCATATTTCCAACAAGTGTAAGGCATATTTCTCTGATGTGGATCATATCACAGAATAGATGAATATGCATACCTGCTGAACAAAAATGTACCGAATCTGCAAGAGTAGAGATGATCAAGGATAGTAATTAGAAAGTGCTCATTAAATTCGAATGCGTTAGGAAACTGCCGCATTATTTGCCAAACACAATCGATAAATTGTAAAAATACCGGCGATCTATCGGCATCACTGTGATGTTCATCTCCATGACCTATTCTCTAAAAAGAAGAAACAAAACCTAAATTCTCCCTAATGAAACACAAGCTAAAGTTTTCTTATGCACATCAATTTATCGTAAAAGTATTTCAAGTTAACAAGAAACACAAAAATGCAAGTCGGAAGAAATTGTTTATACGAAAATACCTGTTGAAATTTATGTCCAAAACTAAGCCACTCCTTTTCTATCAAAACTTCGAATCCTTTGACTGTTCTATAATAAGGATCCAGCATTAACATTGCGAGAGCTGTAAGCTAAAAAAAAAGAAAAAGAAAAAGATAGAAAACGATAATGCAATAGATACACATACACTTAAAAATGACTTCGTACTATAAATTAAATAACGTTTATACATACCTGTGCTGTTCGATCCCAACCGTCAGAACAATGAACCAGAACAGAAGTTTTGTGATTCTCGACTTTGTCCACAATTCTCACAGCGCCGGCGAGAACACATTTGACATGTTTAAGCCACATTGTTGATTCTATACCCGATAACCATCGAGTCTCGTCAATTGTTGGGAAACATAGTTCTGAGAAAATAAACCATGTAATGTAAGTACCGAAACATGATTTAAAATTGATACAAATACAAGTTAATCCGTGTATACCTTTTACTTTTCTAAGACTTTCTCTCATAACGTGTATGTTGGGAATATCGAGAAAGACCAGTTCCGCGTTCTGGTAAGCGTCCTCGCTTTCATATCCGCCTCCTTTCGCCTTATTGGCTATTGCGTTTGGCATCGGCCGCGCATCCATAATAAAAAGTTTGTGACTTTGCGCGTTAGCATCCATTATCAACTGAACGTATCTCTCGTCTTCGCGACTTCGTTTGCCTCCGACACCTACCAATGGCTGAGCACAACGCGTTATCGTCGCCTGGCTTTCCGGATGAATCCACGAAAGAACCGGCAGTCTGCCTCTACTTCTGAAAGCTGCGGATGCTTGAAGATCTTCATCAGTCGCGGCAGCAGGCACTGCCCATATAGCTGGATAACTATCGCATATCGAATATGTGTCATTGATTTTCGATATTTTCCACATATCATTATTTACACCCTGAAATTTTACAAGATGAAACGATATTAAGAAAGAATATGTCTGTTTTCACATAGTGGCTTTATTAATTATATGCATTACGTACCATTCTCTTTAGCTCTGCTATAGGTTCGTAAACGTTCCAGCCGTTCTCAGGAAAATTCTCAGAATATTCGAAGGCAAACAGATCCAACTTGTGAGATAACGGAAAAGAATACTGTTGTAACTTCTCGAACACGTCTCGTCGGGAATGATTCTCCTGCTTGTGAGCAAACTTGACATTTCTCATGTCCTTACAGAACACTTCAATTCCGTAAGAATTCTCTCCTCTACTCGTTGCACCACCAACTTTTTCTATTCGACTAACAGCTCCCAATGGCACTTCAACAACATAAGGAGTTTCTCGATCCACACTACGGAAATAGAGTTTGTAGTTTGTGACACTAAGAATTCCTCTGGCAGGTCCCGAGTACGGGCATAAATAGGTAACTTCGTGTGCAATGCCTTGCACTCGTTCTCCATTCAAAAGTGGTGGTCCAGTATCTCCTCCAGACAAATTCTAATTAAAGTAATCAAAAAGATGATCAGCTACAAACATTGTGCAGAGAGAAAAAGTTTCTGATGTAATTCTAACAAAATAAAAGGTAAAACAATCAAATAGACGATAATACTAAAGATATTTATAAAGTAAAAGTGAAAAAATACACATATATATGTATAAAACAAGAACATATTTTAAATAAGTCATATGTGTAGATACATGTTTTGAATAAAACTAATTTCATCATTAAATGTGTACTCAAGGAAATAAAACACTGCTGTAAAATAAAACTCTCACTACATTCGAGCATTCACTCTAAGAACTCACTTTTACTTGGTTATCTTTTTTAGCCTCTAAAGCAGAGACTATGTTATTATCAGTTGAAGTGGAGCTTGAAGAAAAGCTCTTTGAATGTGATGCTTTTTCCCAACTTTCCTAAAGAAATTTGTATATCAACTTAAATGTGTGTGCAATATATGTACACACACATCTGATATTAAATATTTTATTTTTGCCAGTTTTTAAGACCTTTAAACATGTAACAAATGACCCACATATGTGATATATTTAATTATATTGCTGTTTTTACCGATTCCTGTCCTATTTTTGAATTGAGTGAGCTGCTCTTGCTATCTGAATCAAGAGAATCCGAACTGGCATTCTTTGAGTTGTTCTTTTCTGTGCCAAGAAGTTCTGTGCTGCCTCTCTTTTCCATCTTTTGCATTAAGGATGGTGAACTGTATTTTTGTTGCAATCACTCTTGTATTTGGGATTAGTTATTCTCATATATGATTGTGAGGACCTGTATATAAATCATAATAATTGTTTTGTTTAATAAATAACAGTTTATACATCAATGACTACATATAAAATTACGTATAATAATGTGTTAAATGAATTTAACTAATAACAAGGATGTTAAAAAGTAAAAAACTAAAGTAAACCACGGGAGAGACTCAAGAGTAAACAGTTTGTGTACCTAACCTTACAAAGCTCGCATTGTGTACGTAAAGATAAAATGAGTGTATGTCAGTTACAGATAAACTCAATGCCAGCTCATGACAACGTAATGTCTGTGTGTGTGTGTGTGAGTGACACATATTATCATGGAAAACTTACAAAAACCAAGCAATCTACACGAACGATGTCAGAAACTGGAAGCAAACCATGCTGTTTCACGTCATGCCACACCCAGGATAAGAGAGACGCTGTCAACTTTACACTGTCAACTATCACACTTTGATCCTAGCCACTGAGACCAAAACTTCTTTGTAAAAAAGACCGAGAACGGCCATAGTTTATCTGTTATTGCTATTCCGAAACATTTCTCAGAACTTAACTTAAACTTTGCAAAAAGTTACACATGTACGAGTGCTATATTTTTTAACCACACCAGAAACAGTAAGTAAATGTTACTGCATCTGACAGTCCGCAGTCTGTGCAAAGTGGGACGGAAAAATATACGCACACTTCTATATTTTCTGAAAATAAATATAAACTTGTAAACAATCTGCTCGTGGTTCTTATTTCTCCTATGTGTTCTCTAATTCTAAAGTCCTCACACCAATTCCTGATACTTACTTTTAAATATTCGGCCTGCAACCCATCATCATACTCACCGACAAATCACTTGTGGACATGGCTACCTAGTTGCCAATGTGCACCACGACTTAGCGCTGGCGAACAGCCGATAATAACGATACTGGTGGCAGCTCTCAGTCATTTTTTTATTCAAAGAAAGATTCTTTCTCTCTCAGTCGGTTTCTCTCATATGTACTAACGTGTGATTTACTTCAGTCGTATAAATTATAACAGATATAAATATAGCTATTGAATATATGAAACAAAAAAGAGGAGATATACTGAAATATACAGATATATTTGATTTCTGGCAGTGTGTCATTTATTTATACATATATATATATATATATATATATGTAAGGATGGGTGTATGTGTGTGTGTGTGTGTGTGTGTGTAGTATTATTATATTTCATACAAAATATGTACAATAGTAGTAATCAAAAGATGAAAAACTACGAATCAAGGCTGATGGCAGTGTTTGTACCCGATAATTTTAACGACCTGTCAGAACTCTTTGACAAACGTATCCGCTCTTCCGGCTTAAGAATATCGGCTATGATTTTCTCGTCGCTGCGCCGATCCTGCACTCCCCGCTTAATTTCTTGAGGTTGCTTCTTTTTGTATTGATGCGATACGTTGCACGTAGACTTATCACCACTGATCGAGGATCCTTCTTCAGCGACCGATGCAAGTTGTGCCGTTTGTATTTCAGTCAGAGTGAGTCTCCCATTGATTTTGCCTTCGACAGAACTGACAGACTGCTGTCGATGGCTAGTTTCAGAGATAGGAACAGGTGATTGGAGCGGATTCTCCTCCGTTCCGATTGGTATGTTTAGAATGTTGATTGGTTCTACATAAAGCTGTGTGAAAGAAAAATGGCGCAACTTACTTTTTAAATATAACATTTGATAATACGTCAGAAACTTACCGCCTCAAATGCAGAGTCTAGAAATAGTTCTTGCAAGAATCGTCTCGCTGGCATTCTGTACGTGCCACTACTTAAGCGAGCGGCCACATCCGAAAACAAACAGGTATCCTGCAAAATTGTATAACGACAAACCTGTGTAAAGAGCTGCACGTCGAGATGATACGATAAAGAATGTGATTACCTGAAACTTTTCGGGATGCCGTTGTCTCAACCTGAGTAACGACTGACGGCTATTACGATACAACACGGGATTTGCGAGCCGCTGAGTATGCTTAAGTATTTCTCTACACAAAATAAACAATTGCATTAATGTATATATATATATCGACTGTCAGATTTTCATAATTAACTTGTTGATAAATAATATATCACAAAAGATGCTATTTCTTACCTTCGTAATTTTGTATCCTGCTCGGTGCCTGCAGTCTTGCCACTTTTACCGTGATAACAAACGAGACACGTGCGGCAATGCTCGATGTCGATATCGTAGTCCGAGCTGGACTCTTCATCAATCTCTGTCGTCTCTAACTCCGATCTGACAATATCCTCCAAAATAATAGGTTTTGACGGCTGTGGGGGCTCGGGAAAGATCGCGAGAATTCTCCTTGGCAGACAGATACCTATGTAGAATAAGTTCTCATTGTCGTCTTCCGGTGGAGGGGGAGTCGGTGTGAGAACCGCGTTCTCTGCAATCCAGCTGCGGGACGAATCGTACTCCGATAGACTTTGTAGCGAAAGACGGCCATCTAAACTATACATCTGTTAAAGCAAAAGGCTTTCAATGTTATTATTACATCCTGCACAAACAGACAACATTTAAATTTAAAAAGTTATTTACACATACTTCTAAACTACTTTGAGAGTAACTTGGCCTGCGATGACGTTGTAAACTACGTAATCGCGCGTATCCTTCAGCGTCTTGTTGGCTTAGTCTCTGTATGCTGGAGACGGGACTTGGAGTTTCGCCTCTGTCTCTGAAAATAGAAAAATATCAGGTTAATAAGAGAAAATGTCACATAAAAAAGATATATAAAAAAATTTGTTTCTTTGAAGATCTATTCTCTTTAAGATTTATTTTAAAATTTTTGTTTTGTTGTTAACTTGATTTTATCTCTTTTTCAATTAATATAAATTTAATTTAGTTCACTCACGGAAGAATGTAACGTCTCGCTTCGAGATCTGTAGCCGCGCTCTCGGATCGATTTCTAGTTCGGCGCGCAATCGGTTCAGGCAGTTCTGGCTTGCCGTCGCTGAGGCTGCGATGATGCCGCTGCACAGGGATCGGGCTTGGAACGGAATATCTAGTCGAGGGCGACACCACGGGCCAGTTGTCTCCTCGTCGATGTCGAACGCATGGCCAGTTAAAATTAATGAGCGCATCAGCACCAGCGCGAGTAGTACCAATCAGACTGAGAGCGTACATCGCGGTTGCACGTACTGAATAATATTGACAAGTCTCCGCCATGGAGGTAATCATCTCGATTATACCCAGATGACTGAGGTGTTCAACACCGGCGGCAGACGTGCCCGCATGTCCAAGCGCCCACAGAGCCGATTTCACTTTGAGCAAACTGCCATTCGAATCAACGAAGTAATCGTCACGCGACAACTCGCCGGTTTCCAGTCTCCAACTTCGCTCCGGAGTGGTGTGCCGAGAAATGTCCACATTAGTTTTGGGACGGATCTCCATCGACGACTCTGAAGTAATTGTGTCGCGGACTACGCTTTCCACCACTTCGGAGTCGAAAATGGTTTCGAGGCGGCTGTAGTGATCCATTGCTTCATCTGTGGATTCCTCTGACATGATGCAGCTGTCTTCGGTAACAATGGCGGAGGTCGTAGCGGTAGTAGTAGCAATGGCAGTAGCAGTAACAGTGGTAGTAGTAGCAGTAGTAGTAGTGGTAGTAGAAATAGCAGTAATAGCGGTAGTAATAGTAGTAGTGGCAGCAGCTATGAAACGGTTTGTTCTGGTGCATCGCAAATTAGACTCTGAATCACGACCGCCGAACTCCAGCTTGAATCGTTGCAGTACTCGAGCAAAGCGCTGTATCACGTTGCGACGCAACAGCAATTGCATACCCAAGTCGTGCTGTGCTAACTGGCCAATCAGATGAGGCGGCACAAAAATATCGCGCGGTACCATTGGTATGTTGGTGGTTCTCCTCTGGTAGCTCCCGGTCTCGTCGCGTTGACGGCGTGTCAACGCGTCGTGTATCTCCCCTTCCACGAGGCCTACGTATCGCTCGGCAAAGCCGCCAGGTCCGATCCATTTCTCTAATTCTTCTGACGGCATAGCAAAACTCGCGAAGCCTTGCTGCAAGGAGTAGAATCGGACCTTTAGCAGATAACCCTTGTCACCTAGATGCTGCAACCACTTGTCCCAATTGCGCGACTGTCCACCCTGCTGCAGAAGCGCCTCGAGGTATTCGGTCTCCTCGCAAGCTTCGTGTAACGCTTCCAGTGCGGCCAGCGCTACAGCCGTGGAATTGTCCGACAAGCGATCCACCAGCAATAACATTGCCCAACGCACGGCATCCGTCATTCTCGCGCGAAGTATCAGCCGTAGAAATTGCGTGGCGTACAGTCGCGTGCTCCATAGCGTTGCGTCAGATATGATCTTGCTTAACACCTTTCTGTTCGGGCCATCTCGTGAATAATCTAAGCTAGATACAATTAATTTGACGTAACAGTCGTGATTGGTGGCAAGCGCGAGATCTTGCAGCTTTTCCAGTAAGTTAAAACTCTTGAGAACCACCGTGCCTTTAGCCGAGTGACTCAACTGACCGAGAAACAGAAAGTACTTCTGGCAACAGGTAGTGAACATGTGACGCGGCGAGAAAAGACAATCGTGTGCGGATTCGGCGGTGCTGATATTATTGATCTGCTCGGCAATGTCACCGATCAACTCATTGAGAAGTCGCGCGCCTTCCGGCTCGTGCAGTTCCAAAAGACAGTTGAGCAAATCGCAACCAGCGAGAGTCGCTTCGCGTGCCAGAGTTGCACTTGTGCCCAGTTCGACTCGGCTGTATCCATTCCACGAGGGCTTGAAGTAGCGTACAAGTCGTTTCATGAATAACCGGTGATCAGAATCGTGCAAGATTCGCGTTGAATCCTCACGCGATCGCAAAATTGCTCGCACCACTGGCCAGTTCCAGGCAAGCGCATCTTTTGAACTGAGCACCTGCGCGTCTTTCAACAACGGCGTGATCGGTGACTCCCTACCGATTCGTAACCAATGCCTGCCAGACGGTCGTTGACGCCGAGGTAAAGTCGGCCGTAGCCAGGTGCCGGCTTGTAGTATACGATCGAGAAAGAGACTTGCTGGCGTAGGTCTGCGTCGCATCATTGTGTGCATTCGCTCGAGAATAGTTACTGCCGCCAACGCCTGATGCTTGCCCGCGCTCGCGTGTTGCAGCAGATTCGGTAACGGCGGTGTAAGATCGCAAAGCTCGGATGGCAAGAGCGAGTGCGCGAGATGTAACAGAGCGCCTAGAAGTACCGCTGCGCGTACCGAGATAAACGTGTCGCTGGAAACGATGGTCTCCGCGAGAGCACGATGCAGACCACATTCCAAGAGAACATAGATCAACAATGCCGAGTGTATCTCCGTAATGTTAGGACAATGCGATGATAGAGAAGGTAATATAAACTTCCCCTCGGCAGCGACAAAGCCCTCGGATAGCTTCCACGAGTCTCTCGATCTGCTGGGATCCACTGCGGCCAGTGCAACGTCCGGCTCGTCGGTCCACGTGGGCAGCGGTAAATCCAACAGCTCGTAAAGCAGCTCCAATACAGCCCCGCGTACCTCCAACTGCTCCACGTATAGAATATCCGAGATAGCCTTGAGGCCCGAATTATTGTCTGGTCGGCAGAAGTGCAGGACACCCGAGTACGAACGTAGTATGCTCAGAAGAGCCAGCTTGCTTGCTGCGAACTTCTGCTCACGCTCTTCTTTGGTTCTTTCCATGCTCGAAGAATGCAACTCACAATAAGGCGCGGCAAAACACAAAAGGGATACACTATTACGAGTATCAGGGCTGTTCAGTAGTCGAAGTAGGACTCCTACTACAGCCTCGACTGCAGCGGTGCTCTGACCGCTCATCGCAGCTCTAGCTAAAGTACCAACACCACCACAGCTTATTAGTAAGTTGGAGTTTAGAACGCCCAGTTCGCATAGGGTTGCCAAAAATGCTCTAAATGCACGGTCTCGCTCCTCAATTCCGCCATTCGTCAAACTGACCAAAGATCTTGCTAGAGCAGGACTGAAATGCTTTGGAGCTAGTACTAGAATCCTTCTGACAAGTCGCAGAGCCTGCATTCTCTCCATCTCGTTTCGCAAATTGACATCCATGCTACGTGCCACGAAGTACGGATATTGCAACTTGTTGATTGTGATGACATCTTGTTCCTTTTTAAGCATGTAGCGTATTGCCCGTAGTGCGGCAGCACGTACTTGCGTTGCCTCATGCACCAGCACCACACGTAAGCTATAATTTGGAATAATAAAGATCCTTTATTTCTTTCTTCTTTCCATATGTTAGATAGATAAATAACTAGTTTTTCTTACCAACAGAACAGGTCCTCTGTAGAATATCCATAATCTTGGGAATCTGTTTCACTGATCAACTTAACAACAGCATTAAGATAAGCTAATTTCTTTACACTTGAAATATTGTGACGCTGGCAAAGATTAGTTAAGACTTCCTTGATGTTCTCCTTTAATCCTATAAAAAAAATTGAATGTTTCTTAAAAATAAAACATGCTAACATATCTCTGAAAGCTGACCACATGAGTTATAAGTGTTTAATAACAAACAAAACAAATCATAAAAAAACTCTGATGTAATTTTAGAAAATGATAATAAGAGTAACAGTTCTTCAAACTGAATTGAGATAAAAAAAAAAGGTATAAAGAAACAAATTTACTATGTAGTTTCAAATCTTGTAATCTGGTTTTTAGACAATAATATCCTTTAGTCTTATGTACAGACTATAACTATTAAGTGGCATAAGAAATGTCTATACACTACTGAAAAAAATTATTTCATTCAATTGCGATTTCCTTTATCATGTTCAAAAGTTAGTGAACAATCAGAATTTGCTGGTTATAGAAGCCTCAACATTGTGTTGATCAAGTAAATAAATGTAAGGATATCTATAAATCAAACTACTAAGTGTTGTCGATAGAAAATAGCAAAGAAAAGAGAGAAAGAAAAGTTGGGAGAACAGATGCAGCAGGTTAGGTACTAACCTCTTGACAGGTCGAGTTGAACGCAGTTGTCCTCGGTGTCTTGACGGCCTGCAATCAGAAAGAGACGCGAGCAGAAGAGGCGTGAAGAGGCGGATACGTTTTAACATTCACGCGATAATTTAAATTGCAATGTGTCGTGCACGCACTTCGATGAGATCGGCTGGTGCGTAGGTTCCTGCCCCACATCATCCAGCTCGAAATTGCCATTATTTGATGGCGCGTATCCAGGTAATTGATCCAGAAGTTTTTGTTTTTTTCGCGTTCTCTTTCTCAACCGTCGCGTTGTTCTTGCTCGACGACGCTCCTCCCGTTACGTACGTGTTCGCGCGTCGTCCGCGCGTGTCGATACGTCATTCTCGACCGCGAGCGGGAGCACCGAACGAAACACTACTACGGGCATGCATGACAGTATATTTGACAAACGTCGCACCGGACTTGGCAGCGAAAGCATCGAGAAGTATTACATCAGCCACGGGACGATCATTTGCATCGAAACAGTACGTACTGCTGATAACGGTAACGATACTTCACCGGGAAAAAGACGAAAACGACAGCAGAAGAAACGAAGACGCAGCCACACAGTACGCACGAACCACATTCCGATATTTACTGTCACTAGTGTCAGTACGCCTGAAAATCTATAGTTCACGTTACAAGCTATAGATTTTTAAGTCCTTATTGCAACGCACAAAGATCCTGCAATCAGAGATTTCGAAATCATGTTCTCGCTGCTGCGATTGGTGCGGTCATTTAAACAATTCAGTTGTGCATGGATACTATCAGCGTGAACTTGGCGCGAGGCACTGCCGTGCCTCTTGATCATCATGGAACCCATGGAACTTGCTCTTTCGCTCTTCAGTTGTTCCTCAAGCAGCAGTTTGCGAATCAGTTTTGATCATTTTAACACATAGTGTGACACATAAATATCTGTATTATTTTTTTTATTTACGTGTGTGTTGAATAAAATTATCTTTTAAATATCTAAAACCTTGAAAGCAGTCAAAAGTCAATGCTGCGTAAATGTGAACGTCACCGATACTGAATGGGATTCTCTTCTCTTATCGAGATATACAAATTTAAAAGCTCTGATAATTTAAATGAACGTTGAAGTTTTTATATTTAAATATGTATCTAGTTGGATTGACAGGTGGCATAGCTACTGGCAAAAGCACAGTTGCTGATGTTTTTCGAGAACATGGCATTCCAGTTATAGATGCTGATACTATTGCCCGGAAAGGTTAGACTGATTTGCATTTGACTCTGTCATCATTGACTAAAAATAGTATTAACATAAATGTAGATTTCTTTTTTTTAAATATACATTTAATTCAGTATAATTATTCAAGAGGATTTAACACACACACATGTGTACATAGAGTTAATTGTTAAAGTTTAACTATATTATATGTTTTGTGGATGTTTGTGGACACAGAAAATAGCAGAGATTGATTGATTAGAAGAAGTGTACAGATATTTTTAATTACAGTTGTTGAACCAGGAAAGCCAGCGTGGCATAAAATACAAAAAGAATTTGGGCCAGATGTGTTTTTAGATACAAAATATTTGGATAGAACAAAACTTGGTGATTTAATCTTCAATGATATTGAAAAGAGAAAAAAACTTAATGCTATCACGCACCCTGAAATATATAAAGATATATACTGGCAAACTATTAAATACTTTTTACAAGGTTATCCATTTATAGTGTTAGATTTGCCACTGCTTTTTGAGACAGGACATATGTTGAATTATTTGCACAAAATTATTGTTGTAACATGGTAAGTATAAATTGCAAAATTAGTTTTTAAAGAAAAAGATCACAAATAAAAGTATCATTTTTTAATGTTATTTGCAACTTGTTTATTGCTTCTAGTGAAGAAGATCTTCAGCTGCAACGATTGATAGAACGTACTGGATTTACAGAAGCTAAAGCAAAACTAAGAATAAGTGCACAAATGTCGTTGGAGAAGAAAGCAGAAATGGCAAATTTTGTAATTGAGAACTCAAGTAGCTTAAAAGATACTATAGAACAGACGATAAAAGTGATTAATGTATTAAGATGTTCCAAACATCACTGGAAATTGCGTTTTATAGTTGGATTTTGTTGTTCCATGCTGTTAGCTGGTGCATACTGGTTACGAAACAGAAGTTTCAGATCTTCATCTTTTATTTAAATTATTTTCTAATAGATTTTTTATAAATAAACTTTTTGCTGTAGTAAATTACAGTTGCATGCTAGAGATGACTTGCAGTGAATTTTTGCACATAATAAAAAAGGGTCAGGGAAAAGCATGGGAAAGGGAACGCATGAGATAAAGAAGAAAGTGCATGTTAATTATATTTACATATGAAAACAGAGTTATTTGTCTTTTTATAAAACGGTAAATGTGCAATATGCTAAAGATGCAAAAGGAATGGATATGTAATTAGGTGTAAGGAAATATATCAACTGTAAAATGATTTTGAATTTTTGATAGAAACCTCTGTCTAATACAAGATAGATGTTTCATATAAAAGTTTCTTCAAAAATCAATAAATAATATTGTTTCTCAAATGTGCAGTTGTTATTGCGACTCACCTGTACTTATTTTTTGTGTAGTTCTTTCTAACTAGTTTGATTTTGCTTTTTTTGTTTAGTATATTTTTTATTTTTGCGATTGTATAGTTTACAAATTTAGAGATTCTGTTTTTTTTTCATGAATCATTGTTATGTTAGATGTATATTCTCTCTCGCTTCTGATATTCATAAGTTATAATCTTATACAATTTCATTGTTATATTGTTATTTTGTTATATAAAAAAAATTATCTTTCAAGAGATGGTATAGGGAAAAAAATTTATTATTGATCTTTTTGTCTGTTTTTTAATAATAAAGTGCTATATTTGACGTAAATGTATACATAAAAGATGATACCAATTTGTATACATGAGTATACCCATATAGTGCTCACTTCCTTATATTAAATTATCGCAAAATATATATACAAGAATATCAAATTGTGACTTAAACGTGACTTAAAATTAGAATGCACGCCCATTCCCCAGTTTACATAGCATATTTCTTGTACATCTGTACAATTTATGTGGAATTTATGCGGTTGTACATTGCTCTATATATACGAAGTTTTTAATTTAAGGTTTTAATCGCTATATTACATGATGCGCCTTATTACTAATTCCAACAGCGTGCTTATTGTGTAGAGTATTACAAGTAAATGATAGAAAGCAACACATACGGTATCACTACATATAAGTACATGAGTAAAATATTATAAGAGAGGGACACTCGCTAATTATGAAGATAGAAATATATTTCTTTCTTACGTGTAAATAAAGAAGCACAACGAAAATATATGTACATCGTACATACAAAACGTAAAAAAGTTCTGTGAAACCGGCTCGAAAAACCTGCGCAACTTTTTTAAGACATTTTGCTATACTTATGCTTAACATAGTATATGACTCGAATTACATTGAGAGATAATGTATATTTTAAACAAAAAAATTCTAGACTTGTTCTCTTTTATTATGCGATTTTCACAGATATATATTTGCGTAAATAGGATTTTAGAACAGGTTACATTAACAAATACAAATTAGTTTTAATATAATTTTGTTTTGGAAGATGGACGCATATTATACGATTTATTTGCTCAAATATTAACTGTGAATGTATGTTAATTTATTGCAAGACAGGCCTAAGTTCTTGAGTCATAATAGGATAAGAAACGAGGGGTGCAGTCGCACCGGATATCGACAGAGGTAAACTAGCAGGTTGTTGTGTGTTAGGCGGTTGCTGATTAGTCGCCTGAGGAGGTCCGGAACCACTCATCGAGATGGTCTGTTGAGCCATAGTGACGATCGGTGGCGGTATGGAGACCGGGGCCATCGAGACAGCTGCGATAGAGACAGGTGCTACGGTAGCGATGCTCACAGGAACTGTAGCTACACTGGCAGTAACCGTCCGAAGAGTACCTGCAGCCACAGCCGCGTTAACCATTTGCTGAGGCGTCGGAGCTTGCGAAGGTGGAACTGTATTCGTGATTGTGACCGCAGGGACTGTAACAGCTGTTACGTTTGCAGTTCGCTTACCCGACATTCTTAGCTGAGCATTTTGATCCAATAAAAATTCATTCGTCGCTGTTAAGTCGCTGACCTAAGCAAGAAACAAAAATAGTATGTAGATAATAGAATACATGTAGATAATAGAATTGAAATTTCTCAATATTTCGTAATATCTTTAAGTCGAAGACTAGTAAGTTATTTCTGTATGTAACATACTTGTTTCTTTAATTCTTCAATTTTTTTCCTCAACAATGCATTCTCGTCTTCCAATACGATCGCCCGTGCCTCGTTACGCGGTATCACAGGGTAATAGTAGCCTGGCGTAACCGCAGTTTGAGTAGCATGTTGCTGACTAACAAGCGGCGAAGCTTCGAAATGGACAACCGTCTCACCCGACACTATTCGTCTTTTGGGTTCCGGCGGTCCTATGTAATCAGCTGGATGTGACGATGCGTTATAGCCACCGTTACTAGTGATCAAATTGTTATGCTGATCTTCTATTTGCCAGTGAAAACTGCAAGTATTTATGAGAATAAAACAAAATTTATGAAAAACGTATAAGAAATTCGCTTTACCTTTTTATTTTCTTCTCGAATAAAATGGAAACTAACGAGTACAATTTGACTTCTTATAAATATGCAGATGAAACAGTTGCGATACTTACTTCCTGTCTTCTTCATATCTGCGACCATCGCTACCGACACCACTGCCGTTGCTGATACCATTAAAATTATGTTGCGGCCTGGACGCGTTATGATGCGACGGCGATATAATATTGTGCTGCGGCTCCTCCTTCTTCCAATGCCGAAACTTGCAGTTTGCTCTCTGGCAGCTACCTTTGATAAAATCTTTGCACAACGGATAGTCTGACTTTTCGTTGTTGCCGGTCTTGGTGCGATTGAGAACATGAGGCGGCAGTTCGCCGGTCGCCCGAAAACGTTTCTCTTCGCTCTCGGTGCAGTGGAGAAACTTGCAGCCCGGCCAGTTGCACATGCCGTTTTGAAAATCGTGACAGAACGTGTACTCTTCTACGGGATTGTTCTCGGAACGTTCGTGCAAGTACTTGCAACGTTTCCCGCGATGACACACATTTCTCAGGAAGTCTCTGCAGATGCGGCTCGCAGCGTCAGAGACGTCAGTCGCGTTCGCGTTCAATCCGCCCGCCATCCCCGCAGCGTTCTCAGTTCTATTACTGTCCAACTTTTTCTTCAGCTTTTTCATCGATAAAGCATAGCGATCTCACGTCGCGCCGTTTTCGCTCTTTTCGCACTTTCGACCAATCGGCAAATTGGTGTGTACTATGTTCTCTCCCTGAACAAAGAAAACAGACAAGGACCTCTAAGTTAGGATTAGCGTGCAGAGAGAGAGGAAACATTAGTTGTTTAATTTCGTTTGATTTTCTTTCTGCTTCATCTCTGAACAAGCGTATGTTGCAAATTGCTTGTAACAAACATAACGTGCATACGGATTCTCGAAACTGAGAAACAAAATGATGAGAAGTCATAGTCGACATAAACAGCACTTAGTCAAAATAGAAACGACATAGACACAAGGAGTTATCGGGAAGAAAAAAACAAGACTGTTTTTCAACTTTGTTGTAATGAATTAAGTTAATTTTTATTCTTTATTTTCTCTTTTTTTTTATATAATGACTATTACATCGGTAGTAAGATTATATTAACAATACTATATACAGCATTTGTTTATTTATCATAATTTTTTTATCGCATTTATTTTATAATTTTATCTACACGCTCGATCTGCCAAAAAAGTTTCTTTTTTTTTTTTTTTGCATATGAACGAACAACCGCGGCTCGCGGCGTACTTTTTGGCAAATATCACGTATATTGTTCGTTTTCCTTTTCTCCATCTCGCGACGTACAATAATCCGTTAATTTAATAATTTAAAAATTCTAAGACGCGCCCGCACTCGCGAGCGACATGGCACTCTCTAACTAAACCCTAACGAATTAGGAAAATACTATTAACTTTTTTCGTCACCACTTTTTTTTTTTGTATCAAAAGAATCAATAGAAAACTACAATTACATCAGGTATTATCATTATATCATTACATTATTATTACTTTTTTTTCTGTCATCGCTTCATGATGTGATATATCAAGGCCATTCCCAAGATAAAGAGATAGAAATTCGTTCGGTTGAAAGAAATTCGCATTCTAGAAAGGGAAGGATAATTCATTCATCATTTCTTATTAGGTCGCTCGAATAGATATGCACTTGTGTTCTTCTCATCTGCGCACGGAGAGAGACGCACAGAAGAAGCAATCGTCGTTCAACGAGGTCGGAGAGGGTCTGTGATTTCACATTACGCGAGAGACGTCTTCCGCGATTCATCTTGTTGTTTTTTTTCAAGCATAAATTTTAGAGAAGACACGGAAATAACTTTGTAAAATATACGGTAGCACATTTGTGAACGCGAAGATCGATTTTTTTTTGTCTCTCTGGTCTTTTTGTTCTTTGAAAGAGTTAATTTTGTTTGTTTTTTTTTTAAATTGTCAAATATGTTGCCCTCAACCGAAGAGTTTGAAACGAGCGTGATTTGAACTCGAGCGATAAATATGTCGAACGATACATTTCGTTTTGCGCATAATTCTTGTTTTTTTTTTTTTTTTTTACAAATTATTTGTTGTGCACACACACACACGCAGACAAACATACACACACAAAAAGTTTGTAGAGTAAAAATATAAAATGTAATTTTAGAAAATTCCAAAAAAAAAAAAAATATGCACATGTGAGTATAGACATAAGCATTACATATAGACCGAGCATCTTCACGTACAACGCAAGCAGTGCTTTGCTGATAAAGCATCATCTTCTATCGTCGTTACGCGAGAGGAGAGAGAGAAAAGCTCCCTCTCTCTCTCTCTCTCTCCACGTTCCCTTTCAGCTGTTATCCGTCGCCGACTAGGAAAAAAAAACGGCGCACAAGAGAACCTCTCTTCTTTGCCGCGGAAGTTGGCATTAATAAATTAATACCTTCACATTTGTTTGATCTCTCAACATTTTCTATCGGATGCTAAAGTCTCATACTCGGATTACACATACATACTATGTCTATACATGTATGCAACATTGTTTTTTTTTTTTTTTGGAAACTATTCGAAAGATATTTCTAATTGTCAGAGAGTACTCTGTGTTTGCAAATGCGCAGACAAATTGTTTGAACGAATCAACGTGCGATGACGTAATATTGTACATCGGACTTGAGCCCTATTACAAGATATGATACTCGGTGTAGCTCTTGGCAGCATGTTGAACATTTCATGTGGTATCGCACTCTGCGTTCTTTTCCTCCCCGCCTCCCCACCCCCCAACTACTTTTACTCTTGCACTCACAGACACTCGTTCGATATACATATATATATATCCGAACGCGATCCTTATCTCACCTTTGACCTTGCCTCTCCTTTGCAGAGCGTGATATAACGCTCACTTAACGCGTTATGATGATATATTACAATAAATTCCCTAATCTCTTTTATTGTTTTTTTTTCGAACCGAGAATTAAAAAACATACGCACGCACACGCACAGACAAGAGACGGACAGACAGACGGGACACCCACGCGCGCAATAAAATTTTTTTTTTTTTTTTTTTTTTTTTTTGTAAAATTTTTACTTTTATCCGATTGGTTACAAAAAAGAAGAACGAACGAATTAAATGAAATAAAACAATTGCGTATATATGTGTTGTATATGTACAAATAGAAAGAAGTGTCGTTAGAAGAGAATATCGCATTAGAATATTTTCTCCAGCAACATCCACACGAGCATGATCGCGATCGGGGCGACGTAATGTATCGGCACGTTGTAAGTCGCGCTCAGCAAATCGCCGCACTGTGCTTTCAGCGACATGTATTTTTTCGACAGCTCCGCTTTCTCCTCAACGAACGCGTTGTACTTCTCCTTCACGATCACCAGTTCCTCGTTGACTTCCTGCATACGCTGCACCTCGTTCTTCGCGCGATAATACAATTCCTTCAGCCTGTTGATGACGACCTCGTTTGGCTCGCGAATCATCCAGTTCTTCATTTCCTCCAGTTCCCTATTGACTATCTGCTGCGCCTCCAGACCATCCTCGCCCTGCAACGAGTCCAGAGATCCGATAAACGTCTGCAACATGTAATCCCTCGAGTTGAGAGCTTGTTGCATCGTGTCGTTCTTGATAATCGGTTTCAAGGTGTTGACGTAATCCCCCTCGACCCGTTCCTCGCCTTCGCTTGCCGGCGCGGTGTGACTTCCGTGCGTGACTTCCTCTCGACGCTCATCCTTGTCAGATTTGTCTATCGTCGTCGTATCGACGACGGCAGTGTTGTTTAAAGCGTCAATAGCTTCTTCCGTTGATATCTTCGCGACGTTATCGTCTTTGGCAATTTCCTCCGCCGTATCGCAATGCGCTTGTGACAGTTCTTCACTCTGTCGCATCTTTTTACAAAGAGCGGATAATCGCTTAGTCACCTCTTCCTTTGATATCTTCGGGTTGTTATCGTCTTTGGCAATTTGCTCCGCCGGGTCGTAATGAGGTGCTATCATTCTTGGACTCCATAGTCCCTCCATATTATAAGAAGTGGATAATCGCTTGGACACTTCTTCAGCTATATCCAATTCTTCTTTCTTCGTTTCTACAACCGATTCCTCGCTGTTTTCGCTCATACTGCACACGTCGTCGGTAGCTTCCGAGCTCGTGTCCGAGTCTGCGTTCGTGTCGCTGTTGTCCAAGTTGGTCAAGTTTCCGTTAACTAAAGTTCTTCTGGACGATGATCGCGACGGCGGTGGCAGGATGTATTCCGTAAGACCGTCGTCCACGTTAATCTGCATGTCGTCCAGCTGATCTTTGGTGAAAGACGATTCGGAACTGGGAGATTTGAGTTGCTTCAAATCAACGTCCGGCGAATTGATCTGATTATCTTGCTCGTTCTTGGAGGGATAGAAATTAATCTCGCTGTCCACGTCGATGTTGTCGACGTGAATAGAGTTCATCGTGTTGAGAATGGTGTTTATCGCCTCGATCGGATTTTCACCTCCTTTCGAGTCCAAATTCTCACTCACTTCAAGCTTCAGATTCATGTCCTGCAGAGTTTGCGCGTAATTTCTCAAAGCGGTAATCTGTTTATAAATATTCACGGAATCCAACTTGGAATCGCGCAATCTCGCCCGTAGATTCTTTTCAATTCTCGATTGATCTTCCAGCCGTTTTGTTAAATCGCGTTTCTCTTGTTCCGCACTGAGCAACGTGTCTTTCATCTTCTCCTCGCTGTCTGCAAGCTTGTTGGTAATCTCTTGAAGCTTCTTCTGCGCCTCGGTGTACTTCGCGCTCAGTTCCTGAAGTTCTGTCTGAGTGTACTTCGCTACGTTGTGCAAACTCTGGCACTCCTCCTCAGTTTCGTTCAGACGTCCCTCGAGTTGCACCAGCTTCTGAGTGACCTCCAGTTTCTCCTGTAAAATCTTCTGCAACGCCTCCTTGGCGGCGTTCTGATACTGCGCCTTCTCATCTTGAAGCTTTGCTAGTTCGTTTCTTATCTTGTCTTCGGTGTAATTCTTCGAGTAGACCGCCAATTGGTTCTCGACTGTCACCACCCACGACAACAAACGGTCTTCCGTGATCAGCGCTTTCCACGACTGATTAGCAGCTTTTCGTGTGTTTTCCACCAATTGCTGTAAATAACCCAGTTTATTGTACAAAGCTTTCTCTCGCCTCGAAGCTTCTTGCATCACTTGATTGAGTTTGTAAAGATCTTCCAGAGATACGTTCCCGGCGGGCGAGCTGACGGAAGTGCTGAGACTGGCTTTGGCTTCCTTCCCATCTGGCAGATATAACTTTAACGTTGCCACTATACACCCGTGAGTAACTTTCTTTGTACTTTCTACAACGTCCACTCCGAATTGCACTATATCCCCGGAACACACTTCCTTGGGAGTCGATTCCAATCCGGAAGCGCTTAGTCTCTGATTGTTGACAAACGTCCCGTTGCTGCTGCTCGTGTCCTGTAAATAAAACTTGCCGGAAGAGTACCACAACAGTGCGTGATTTCTCGACAACACCTTGCAATCGAAGATTGCGTTGTTTGGCGCGGCTCTCGCTCTGGCCACCGAACGACCGATCTTCACTGGTTGCTCCAAGGTTAAGGTACGCTCCTGAAAAGGATGAGAATTGTCCCGACAGATCAGGACACCCTTGGCGGTCATTTTGTTGTTGTTGTTGTTGGCGTTGGCGCTGTTGTTGTTGTTGTTATTGTTGTTTTGTGTATTGTTCTGTGTATTCAGGTTGGAATTGTTGTTCTGTCCAGCGGGCAAACTGGCATTTTGTACCCACGCACTGCAGCTAACTACAACCATAGCCGATATGCGAATGATATATGAATGCGTGCGAGTCTTTTTCTTTAACGGAACGGAACGTCGTCGTCCGGAAATGTAACGTCTGAGATTATTGGCGGCGTGACACCGATCCACCTTGGTTGCGTATTCGCTTCTCAAGTTAAACGCGTGGGACGTGCGCTCCGACTTGAAGCTCGGTCACGAGGATCGCGGAATGACCTTTTGCGACCTGCTGCACAACTTGATCAGGCGTGATGACATTGCACTCGACATAATTTTATCTTGTATATATCGTCCAGCGGCCGTTTACACTTCTACAGTCTTTATTTTTGTTCGAGATTACTTTCTCCTCGTTTGATCAGCACTCAATATCTATGGACCTCGGAAGACCGAGCAGCAGCCCGAGGAAACGATGCGCGCGCGCGCGCACGCACGCACGCACGCACACGCATGCACGCACATACATATGTATGAATACACGTATATGTACACACACAGACGCGAATCGATCGGAGTCGGTGATTTTCCACGATCGGAAGCTGAAAAGCTGTAAGACGGAATCCTCTTTCGTTCTCTCGACGAGACGTTTCGTATCTCTCTCGCGCGTGCACACACACACACACACACACACCAACCACACGGTTCTCGGGCTCTAATTTCGTCGTCCGTGCAGTTCCGCGTTCGTTTTTCTTCACCAGCCCAGCTCGCACACTCCCGTCTCTTCGACGCGCGAGCGGAAACAACGTGTCACACCGATGGGCGAGGTCGAGATCTGCGCCTCGGACTTTCGCGATCGAATCGGAAAATATTGTTCGCGAACACGACTTACGGTCTTCCCGTGAAAATACAATGGTTCTTATGGTTCACGTTCCTCCGATCCGAAGTCGTTTTTAGTTCCGCGTTCTACTGTTCTCAGCCAGCGCCACAAGGGCGCGGGCGATGCAAAATATATCTACCTTACCTGCATACACACGTATGAACAAACTACGTATGTGTGTAACGCTATTTTGCATAAAAAAATAGAACACACTTGCAAACAAGTAAAACAAAGTTTTGTAATCACGCGAGTATTTTAATTAAAATAAAAGGAGCTTTAAGTCTTTCGATATGTGCGATATTTAATTTCGGAAAATTTATTCGGAAAGAGGCTGGATGTTTCCAACAAGAATAGTAGTACTATGAGAAAAAGCGAGACATAACCTAACGCGCAACCAGTGCGTCAAACGTTTATACGTGAAATGTATTATTTAATTTTGTTGATGTATATAAATTATTTACATGAAATAAATAATTGCATCAGCATATAATCTTGCAATATAAAGAAGTCTCTTGAGGTATCTTGAGTAAACAATTGTTCCTTGTGTATTATTGATAAAATCTGATGAATCTTGATAGCTTAATGCTCTTTGTTTTCAGAGATTTAAATAATAATTTTGTATATCTCAAACACACAACAGTTTTTCTACAAGCTATTAATAACAAACTTACACAAAAAGATGTCGGACGAAGAGGATTATATGTCTGATAAATTTCTACAAAGCTCTGAGAAGCAAGTTTCCTCGAGTCTGATATACAAACATTCCGAAAAAAGAAAATTTACATTAATGAAGAGAAAAGCAGAAGTTGAGTTAAGAATGAAAGAACAAAATAAGTCAATAAAAATAGTTGAAGCAGAAAAAAGAGAAGAAGGTTTATCATCTGCCATCAGTAGTGAAAATAAAGGTCTGTATGTTTGCCTCAGTGTGTGTGTGTGTGTGTACATGAGAACAGGTGATATGAGAGAATCGCTTTAATAAAATAAATATATTTTTTTAAATTGATTTTAATTGTGAGAAATAATTTTTTTAATTTGTCATCTCATTCCTGTCGTAGGTTTTGAAATGTTAATGAAGATGGGATACAAACCTGGTCACGGCATAGGCAAGACTCAATCAGGAATAGTTGAGCCAATTTCTGTTGAAGTAAAAGCAGACAGACAAGGTTTAGGAAAGATAGTCAAAACAAAAAAATCACACAATCCAAAGACTGCACATATGAAATTAGATAACATGGACACAAAGGATTTCCGTAGCAGGTTGGCACAAGAAAAAACTGAGCAGTTGCAAAAAAGTGATTTACGTAAGAGTCAGAAAGTGTGTCAAGAATTGGACACCAAAGGAAGCATCGAAAAGCCTCAAGAATCGTGGTTTTGGCCGCGAAACGAAGAAGAAGAAGAAGAAAAGGAAGCAGTCGACGAAGCTGACGATGAACAACAACTGGACAATATCGATGAAGACGATGAATCTCTCAGTGATTTCGAGAAACTTGACATTCTTACTCAATATTTAAGAAAGACACATTTTTATTGTATCTGGTGCGGAACAAAATTCGATGACGAAGATGATTTGAGAGACAATTGTCCAGGATGTACAAGAAGTGACCATTGATATGTAAATGTGTGCAACTACTTTTACCGTGCATTAAAATAAATACTATCAAGAAATTTTCGAAAACATTGTCCAGTAGAATATTAATGTAAAAAACAAAGCCAGTCTAAAATCACACAGACACTTGCTACATAGACAGAAGACATAAAAAATCCATTAACTGCGACATGATGAAAAATAAAAAAAATAAAAATATCTTGAGCGAGAAAAACTCAAGCACCCTGAGAACATAAGAGTTGTTGCTCCATCCCTCAAACCTTGTTGAACAGTTATCAAGGCAGCAGGGGATCATTATGACCCTTGGCTTTTACACACTCTGAAGAAAGCGGGAGACATTGCCTATAAAAGTATCCGTTTGATTTTCTCCTCTTTCATTTTGTTCGAAAACTTGCAGCGACTCTTTCCTCTCCTTCTTTTTCCTTGATACATATAAACGAAGCGTAATTGATTATGCTAACAGTCCTGAAGGTTTTAATAATTTTCATGATTCATGCTGCCGTTAGCGATGCCGAAACGATTGAAATGGACGATGAAAATTGCGAGACTCTGCAATCGGAAGTTCATATTACCAAGGACGAATACGACGAGGAAGGAAATCTGAGAAGAACTTGTAGCGGCGATGTGACCGTCGCGAAATGCGAAGGATTTTGCAATTCGCAGGTTCAGCCGAGTGTTGTCACCACTACAGGATTTTCGAAAGTAAGTTGTAATGTCATGTGAAAAGAAGACTTATTGTTATTTCGATTAGAGTATATAATTAATATTTTTGCATTTATAACAGGAGTGCTATTGCTGTCGCGAGAGTTACATGAAGGAAAGACTTGTTGTGCTAAATCAATGCTACGATGCGGATGGGATAAAACTGACGAATAACGAAGACGAGATCATGGAAATCAAGATACGCGAACCTGCCGAATGTAAATGCATCAAATGCGGCGAGCCGGGGAGATAAAAAGAGAACAACGAGACATTGGGAGAATACAAAAATACATATGATCTTGAAAATTACATTATGATACATCGTGTAATAGAATTATGTTACTTGTGGTAGACAGAAAAAATTAGAAACATGTAACCAAGATAAAGAAATAAATTTGTTTTTCTGATACATCGATATATAAAATAGATCTATTTCTAACCCCTTGTGTATGCTGTACATATACATTTTGTCTTGTTATAAATGCAAGAACTTCTAAAGGTCAATTGCTTTAAACCTTTAAGCATCAGAGATATTAATATATAAGTACTTGTAGAGTACTAAATAACCACTGATTGGCACTTTAGAAATTTATCAATTGTTTTATCAAGAATGCAAACTGAAGGATTCTAAAATATTGCCATAAACAATCTAAATTAAACGTAAAAAGAACTATAGTCAATGTTGTAACACGCGTTTTATCTAAATTATATAAATATCTTTTGTCTTTATAATACAACTTATAAAACAACTTTTTTTTTACTTGCTTGTGATGAGGTAATTTTTTCTGCCTAGAAGTATCAAGTATTTTCACCAAAAACTTATTGGAAAATTTTTTCTAAGTTTTAACGACTTTGATTAGTTCAATCGCTTGATTAATTGTTCGATCGTAAAAGTGACTAGTTTTGCTACTCTTGCGAAAGATACGCACTTTAGTTTTCTCCTTTTATTTTAAACTAAAAGTGCGCATAAAATATTTTAACATTTGGCCATTTATTGACAATCAACTTTACATATGCTTTTATAATATGGAAAACTTGGTTGTTAAATGATATAAATGTAAAAAATTATGCAAACTTGAGCCATAATAAATAGAAAGAATGGAATTGTCTTTGCAAATTATTTGCATATCATGTTTTACAATAAATAAATGAATAATTATTTATACAGTAAAAACATATAATGCCACACAATTTCTGAACTATAAAAGTTAATATAAATTTTATGCAAGAAGTATTTTTTCATAATTTAATCTTAAAACAGTGAAAGAATAACATAAAATTTTAAATTTATACTATGTAAACAATTTCAACATATCTTCTATAAGATATTTGCAAAATTCAAAATTTAGAATAAATATTTTTTAATTCCCAAAAATGTTATTAAACAATGAAATGTGCACAATGATGACAAAAGTAAGATAACTTTTATTTAAAGATAAAATTTAGAAAAAGTATAATTCAAAAATTATATAATGTTTATATCATGTGCATTAAAGTTTGCAACCATAAATAAAAAAGATGCTGTAGTAAAGCAAAGTATAAGTCAGGAGCTATATGTTCTACAAATATAAAAAAGAAATCATGTGAGAAAAATTTTCCTTATGCATGTTCCTTGTATACGTATCGATAGAAATCATCAGATAAAATATAATGGCTGAAAGAAGGGGAAAAATACAGCCCCCTATGGTGTATAAAAGCTTAGGAGGTGAGACTTACAAGCACAGTAAAGTGCTAACAAGGAAAGGATGTACTGTTCGAGAAGCAAACTCTTCTGTCACATTGGTGAATAAGCCAGTATTTGAGAGCACATTTATAAACCAAGGAAACCAAGTTTCTTTGTCGTTTCTCTTTTTTTTTCTGTGATATTGCATATTCAATAACATTATAAGAATTAAAATGTATCTACTTACTGTGCACAGTAATCAATGGATTCCTGATCTGCCTGTTATGTCAGAATGTGAAAGCAATTGTTGGAGTTGACGAGTGTCAGACAACAAGAGTGATACACTTTCTTCAGTATCCTGGTTGTATTCCAAAACCAATTCCTAGTTATGCGTGCACAGGACGTTGCAGCAGTTATCTGCAAGTAAGATATAAACATAAATTACAAACACAAAGGAACAATAAACCTTAGACACACCAAAATCTGTTTCAAATGACTGACTGTTTCAATCTTACTAGTAAACAAGAACAAACATTTTAGACTTAACAAGTATGCAGTATTGTTTTAATTGATAAGAGTTCCTTGCAAGTAAATAAAACACAAACAATATACTACAAGAAATACTCACGAGACATGTTGAAACACAATATCCCGCGCAAGTATTCCCAAAACTTTGCAACAATGCATTGTGCAAGTTTATTGTTTGCATAGAATTATTATACACGATCAAATCTTAGTACAAGATGCATAATAGAGACACACTGTGTGAAAAACAAGTGGTTAGTGTAAGAGAATTTTGTATGAGTAATTTTTTTCTGTTATTCAACGTTTTTATCTGTTATTCTTTTTATGCAACGAACGAGAACGTGTGCGTGTGTGTGCATGCGTGTGAGTGCGTGTGTGCAAGCGCGCAAAAGAGAAAGAAAAAAACAAACACAAATGTCGCACGAAGATTCAGTTAGTATTCAGCTTGTTGATATGCACGTATAGGTGTCCGGCTCCAAGATGTGGAATATGGAGCGGAGCTGCATGTGTTGTCAGGAAAGCGGTGAGAGAGAGGCCACTGTCTCTCTTTACTGTCCGAGAGCTAAGCCAGGAGAGAAGAAATTCCGCAAGGTGAGATTCTATCTCTTCCGAATCGCCGTAGATAATCAGTTTGATAATCGCGTATTGCGACCGCGTCACTCGCGATGATCTCTCGTCTTTTCACCTCAACAAACACTCGAGATTGAACGCAATTTAAGAGCGAAGCTTCTGACACCACGAGTTTCGCACATCCATGTTGTTTTCATGCGCGGCCTATCGCCGGCCAATCAGAGATCGGACTATGTCAAAATGGTTGCGGAAGTCACCGCTTGGTAAAGGCTGTTGCACATTTGTGCAAACAAAATTTTGAGACCCGAGACGTCTTCATTGCCGTGTTTTGATTTCGATTGAATTATCCGATTGTTCAGTCAAATCTTTGTCGTATAAAAAAAACGCAGTCAAATTGAATTAAATCTTATAACCGTACGTAAACGCACAATACGACTCCGATGATCGGACCTTAATCACTGGACCAATCAGCTGGTTTTGCCATTAAGACTGCTGATACTCCACAACAGTGCCATACTTGTAAAACAGCCCTAAGTGCTGACTTCCAGAACTTTTTTTTTTTTTTTTACGAGGGGAAATGCCCGCGCACACCCTGACTCCTAGGAAGAGGCCAGGATAGTGTAAAAGGGTAGTGTGGGACTTACTCTTTCTTTCCTGCGGTTCCCTCTCGCGGCCCTCCCGGGAAAACTAACAAATCAACGCGTCGAGTGTTGACAACAAGATCACGCAGTTTACTTTAAATCGAATGAACGGACGAGCCTTTGCAAGTTAAACTGTTTTTTCTTTTCGCACGCTTTTTCTTCTAAAAAGAAGTTTAAAAGATAGTCTTATGAAGACTGGGACGGTATTGATGATTCATTAGCCATTACGAAACTAAAGATATTTAAGAAATAATACGCTTTTTAAATTTTACTTTGTCCTTGTTGCACGGTACGTATAATTGTTGTTAAGCGATTTGTGTGTGTAAACAGATTGTATGTAATAATAAGTTATATGTTTTGTTCGCCAGGTCATTACCAAAGCGCCGTTAGATTGCATGTGTCGACCGTGCACCAGCGTAGAGGAATACGCGATAGTTCCTCAGGAAATCGCGGGATTTGCCGATGAGGGTCCGTTTGCGACGTCCGCGCATTTCAGACGATCTTCTGGCTTACAGTAGAGATACATCTCCTCTTTAGAAATTATAAATTATTCTTCGGTCGCCGACGAATTTCGCTCTGATAAATATGTAAGACGCAACTTATTATCTTATTATTATTATTGCGATAAACAATTATACGACATAAAATTCTCAAATGCGAGCATTTTATTACTTTTTTTTAGTCACAAGTTAAGTATGTGAAATGTATGTGTGGAAAAATATATATATACATACACACACAGAAATTGTTTTCATATAAAAAATCTGAACATGAACTTGAGTCTCGCGCGAGAAGAAACACTTGGTAAATTGCGAGGGAAAGGAGTGAAAAAGAATGCGTATACACGCACATTCTTCTGAACGAGGTTCTGACTACGCGCGTCTAAGTTCTCGTTGACAAATCAAGAGAACAAACTTGAGAGAATAATCAACAACGTTTTTTGTCATAGAATTCCATTTTTTTTATTTTTTTTTAATAGATATGATTTATATCATAGAAGTGTATGTGTGTACCTATGCGACGTGTTTCGAGTTCTTTTTTTCAGCGATAATCTTTGTTTATATCATGTATATTTATATATATATAATATATATATATATATATATAATTTTTATATGCACACGCGTAAATATACGCAGTATATATATATATATATATAAATTGTGAATATATATATATATATATATATACACACGCATGTTGATACGCGAGAAAGAACGTCAGCGCGCGACATGTCGTCGCGTCAAAAAGCTGTACGCGACATTGCGAGCTCTCTCTTCCGCTCCGTCTTTTTTTCACTGTCTCCCCTCCCCCCCAAAAAGAACATCCGTCAAGCACTCCTTTAGTCTTGTTCAATTTTATTTACAATGATAATCTTCTTTTAATCATTATTCACTTATCTATATTTTCAACAGTTTGACTTTATTCATATATAAATTAGTGTAATTTTTTTTTTCTTTTTTAATCTGTGGTTCATAAAGTGCTTCACACACATACATACCCGCATTCACGCGCATTTTACATTCTCTCTTCTTTCTTTTTTTTTTTTTTTCTATATCTGCACGTTCACCTCACTCTCTATTTTTCTTCAGTGTATGTAGCAGCTCTTTAATAAATGTATAGCTTATATATGTACCTTCGATTTTTTTATCAATCGCTAAAAAAAGGAAAAAGAAAAAATCGACCAAAAGAGCGTTTAATGTGCTTGATACATTGTCGATATATTTATGGTTCGTAAAAACTGGTTTGGTTTTGTTTTTGCACACATCTTGTATTCTTCTCTTGAAAACAAAAAAAAAAAAAAAAAAAAAAAAAAAAAAAAAAAAAAAAAAAAAAAAAAAAAAAAAAAAAAAAAAAAAAAAAAAAAAAAAAAAGAGGAAAGGATATGCGTAAAGTAGGAATCTTTAACAGATAACAAGTACATGTGTGTCTGAATCGATGAGAGAAGAAAAATCGTGAAACAAATTTGCCGACTTTCATGTACATATATATATATATACTTAAATGCTATAATATGTATTTACATTTCTATATATATACCTATATACATATGTATATATACATATATAAAAATATATATGTATATACATATACATATATGGATGTTCTATAATAACTTTAATTAAATTAACGTTTGTCGTCTTAATAAGTTTTTTTCTTCAAAAAATGTGGATAGACGACTTTAGGAGAAGCAAGGAGAATATGTCGATAGTCTTGCAAGAATATATCTCGTAAAGTTTTTTATACGCGTCTATCCTCTCGCGTGTTTTAACTTTTTCTCTAATAATGTTTAATATATCCTTAACAGATGTAATTGCGTGGTCAGCGCTAACACAACAGATACCAAATAAACAAAAAAAAATGTTCCTTCGCATATGTAGTCAAATACATACGCGTGCGCGCGCTTATTCTCAATCGCTCCCATATGAGCACATTTGAAACTAAGTGAGCTCACGCTGTACTTCAGTTTATAATAACAATTTTTTACAATTTGCTATAGCATTTGCTTCACACGGTTCTATCCAAAAAAAAAAAAGAAAAGAAAAAAAAACGTTTCCACGCAATGCGCTTTATTCTCTTATTTTTTTCTTCCTATCTGTTTTGCTTATTCCTCTCTTTCTCGCATACACACAACAGCCAAACGAACTAACAGCCAAACAAACAAACATACATACGACATATATACGTACTTACATACATATGCAACACATATATACATATATACATACGTACACACATACCTAAGTGGCATATATGCCTTCGAGACACATTCAAGATTGAGAGTTGCCGAATTTCTATAGTCAGTTGCTTTATTTCGAAATAATTAGTCATTCTGATCGTATTATATAGTTTTCAAAGAAACAGTGGTAGGAATTCGCTGATTTTACGATTATTATATAGAAAATATTCAAAAATAAAATTCCAACTAAAAAAATTTGGGACCTTCCATCTCGAAGAGCGAAGACATGTATCCCGATTAGTGCTTGTTTGTTTGTTTGTTTGTATGTACATACATACATACTCACACGCATTCTTTCTTTCACTCTCCCATTTTCATCCTTTCTGTGATTATAAATAGTTAGTGTTAAAAAATAGGACCTTAATATTCACACCATTTATCTCTCATCTAATGTGATTTTGTTTTTAGATTACAGATTCTAATTCTGTAATTCACATATTCTTCTGTCTATTTCCCATCTTCTGTTCGTCCTGTGTGTCGGCAATACCTTTTTTGTTTTTTTCTGTTTTTTTTTTTTTATAATACATGTTCTTATTTGCAAAGATATAAATTAATTTTGTTATATAATCCGTTACAATACATAATAGGAAGATCAATATCGCTGTCAATCAGACTTGATTTACATGTTATATTTTATCCGCGGCGGCGGGTAAAATATTATTCCTTTTTTACTTTCTGTAATTGAATCTTCACTTAAAAGTTTATAACCTACTTCACATTGCATATCCTCCCAATCTGCATTTTTTTTTGTTTTTTCTTTTAATCTAAATTGTGTTACAAGCACTTCGGTTGTGATTCTCTGTGATATTTAGCATTTAATATATATATATATAATAATTGGAAGTAGCGTTGAGTTCTCCCGATTCCAAGCATGGAAAAAAGACGCGTATTACTTCGGTTTCTTCTATTGAGCGATTCGACCTACTTCGCTGCTGAGACAATTTTACACAATAAACACGATAATTGGTTTTTCATAATTGTTTTCCTTTATATTTAAACTTTAACCTTGTTTATTAAATTATGTATATAATTATTTTGTATATTTCTGTGATAATAGTTAGTTTTAACTTTTTGTTTTTTTATATATCGTTTCAATTTATGTATTGTTATTTATTTATTCTTCCTTTTCACATTTTCACTCTTTTCCTTTACTCGTTGGTTGGAGAATTGTGAAAAGGTATATTTTATACACATTTCTCGGTCACATTTTATTAGTCATAAAAATGTCTATTTTTCTCCTTCATACTTCGAGGAGTCCTGCGTTCTCCATTGTTTTTTGTGACAGAAAAAAAAACACAACTGCTATTTCACATTACGAGCGTTGTATTTTTCTTTCAACGGGGAAACGCGTAGTTAAGTCTTTTTAATAGACAATAGTGTAATTGATAATATCGTCAACACTCCTCTTGCTTAGCACTAGTTGATAATTCTTCGACGCTGGAATTATCATCGGGTTCTTGAAGGTCAGTGAAAAACGATGTAAGTGCAACTAACGAGATGCTGTGACCAGCAAGGTCTTCTTTTGCCTCGGGAACCTTCGATTTCCACGTTAGAAATGCGTCACTTGATATAATATTGTCCATCCATAACTGATTCATAATAGGTATCAAAGTACCTGTAACCAAAACGATACGAGTGTTACATTTCACTTCTTCCGCGTCTCAAAAATTTTATAAAATATACAAGCGGGCCTATATATTTATTTGTGCATATAAATTTAGTGTATGCTCTTACCTGGTGGAAACTCGATTTTCGTCATGTATTTTTGAATTGCGTAAAGACACTGCAATTCTAGCTCTTCATTCGCGTCGACATATCGCTGAATTAACGTCTCGAGACTTGCAAGAGTGTCTAAGTTTAGTTTCCAAGTATTATGAACTTTTTCTGTAAACATAACAAGAATTATAAGTACAAAAAAAGAAGTATCGCAAAAGAGATCTATCTCAGTATGGAATTTATTAAAAAAGAGACGTGAATATTTTAAAAAGTGCATTATTATACATACCGAACGTAGTTTCTAAAATGGCAGTCATTAAATGTCGTATGAATCTGGGGTCTTTATCCCTATCACCAACGTTTGCCTAGAACAACGAATTGGTTAGAGAAAATTAGTACTACAAATAGTATACAAGTTGACGTACATGTGTGTCAACTTAGAAATAAACTTACAGTTATCCAACTACAAATCTCATCGAAGGAAGTATTCTCCTTCATAAGCTTCGTCAAATGTTCTTGAATCTTTTCTAATGGGAGTTCTTCACTCGCGAAGGCTTTGGCACTGTTATAGTCACCAGTTAGGAACTCGAGATTCTAAAAACAACGCGGAAACACTCATATCATTTGAAAAAAAAAAAAAAGATGAAAACATTACTACATTTACGCAAATGTATAGTAACTTTTGTGTAAACAATCTTTCATCAAGTAGCGAGACAGGATTTTACAAAAGCTTATACGTTTACAAATACTTACATATTCCTTGATAATCTTATCGGCATTTTCGAGTTCTGTGTCTATTAAATTATTCAAGAGCAGTCCACTTTGGCCCCATTTATCGGCAACCCATTTAGGTCCTTTATCACGGGATACTTTCGTCAAAAGTTCACCAATAAACTTGCCTACGAAGCCCTGACTTCTCAAATTTAGAAGTATACTTTTCATTTCGGACAATGGGATAGCTCCGTCTTCTATCGGATGTGCTGCAATATATCAACATACAAATAATTTCGATTTCTGAACGTACAGCACGAGAACAATGCTAAATATTTCGTCAGTCCTGTTGAGCTTAAAAAACCAGCATTGTTTCTCTATGGTTTAATATCTGATCTTCATCATAGAAGATATTTTTTTCTCAAGCTGAGACTGATTTATAAAGAGAGAAAACAAATAAATATTACTTACACAGAATTTCTGCTAGGTACGTCCAAAGTTTCGGTATATCAATCACCAAATCATCTACTATTTCTAGCACTTCGCCTAACCTGAAACACAATTTACAATACGTGATTTACACAGCAGTTTTAGCGAAAACTTAGTAGAACGCGAATAGCAGAAATAAAGCATCAGAATCCTTTTGGCTATCATAACACAAAAGATAGATTTTATCCTTTCCTCTGTATAAGATTTGATATCATCATTAAGTATCCAACTAATGTCTTAATCGACTTGTTTTGCTCTTTGATGTATAATAATAAAATAAAATAATTTGTGAGAAAGGCTGTGCGAACAAAGAAGTAACTTACCCGCTCTTGAAACACTGCAGAGGTAGAATATTTCGTCTAAGCAAGTGAGACAGAAGTTTTGAAACCAGTTCTCGCTCAGTAGGCGATTTTTCGAGAACGTGGTTAATGCATTCTCGAGTGAACTTGCCGAAAGTCGCATTATCGAACTTCTGTTGAACCTCCAATCCAGTATTCTATGTAAGAGAAATATTATAATTATACATATATTTGTATATAAAATATAAACGCACAAGCGTTTTTGACTAATTTTGGCTTCTTAAAAATTTTGTCCTCTTTATAGTAAATGTGAATAGCGTGATATAACATTATCACGAGAAACCACAAAGAAGATATTGCATATTATTGCACGTCAATGACTCAAGCATCTCCTATGGTAACAGAGATGGATCTAAGGAACGTGCATTCAAAACTGACAAAATTTGCTCTTTATTTTTTTTTTTTTTAAGAAGAAACTTACCTCAACAATAGGCTCCTCAAGATAATGTTTTAGTATTGAGTTGTACGCTTTCGTGAACTCTTGATCCGTCATTGGCGACTTGTGACTAATTGCGCCAGACTGCGAGACAGACTTCATCACAGGCGGAGGCATCGACACGTTTCGACCTTGTGAGGCGTCTAATAACGAGTGACTTTCTCTACTCGATGCTGTACCTCCCAACTGATGAGTACCATTACGAGAACCTCTACCATCTGTCAAAAGAATATTTATTTCTTCAGAATTACATGTTCCACTAAAATATTCTTAAATTATCCGACAAAAGACTTAGAGCAATTATTGATCCGTAGCACAAGTTTGATCTTTTTGCAAAAAATTAAGTGATTAATTAAAAAGTAAAAAGTGATTTCAAGTCGGATAGTTAATATATACACATATATCATTACATACACATTTTTAAGGTAGTTGTTTCGCGACAGTCCGATCCAAAAGTTTAATGTTTGAATATAGGTTAGGAAACCCTACTTTCTAGCGATACAGACTGAATTGGTTTGGTTTTGGTGCATGTATGGCTCTTGGACCTAACGACTAGTCCATACGCCAGTCCAAGTCTTTAATAATGATATTACGTCTTCCGGTAAGAACGGTCTACCGTATAACACCGACAAAATTACAAAAATATTAACTGCGTAACCACGCACAACCGACGATCATATCAGCTTTCTTTATCGCGTCACCACTATATACCGACTGAAAACTTTTGTTCTATAAGCTCTATGTTTTGTACAGTCTGCTCTCGCACACAGAGAAAGTAAGTATCTGTTCCGATGCACACACATAAAACAATTGTCCAGAGTGACGATCTGGCAACGTCGCTATCCGCTCTCACACGCTAAATAACATGAAAACTTCTTTTTACCACTATATCTCCGAAACTAAACGGTGAATCATTTTGGTTTTTTTTCTTATTGTTCATAAATATCATTCTACCACATATCTGTTTTTGAAAACTTTGGTATTATTTTTTCTAATATTAAAAATTAATTTAAATACTAGCTTTTTTAGAGTTTCGTATATATAATGCATAGGAAAAATGCGATCTTTGATAAAGATTATTTCATAAACTAGACGGTGAATTGTCTTGAAACTACGCGATTGTCTAGATAATATATCTATTAACATACAGTTAAATTTTCAGAATTTTCTTATTTATTGCAATTTGCGAAACAACTACCTTAATTGAAAGAAAGGGAACATACCGTAAGACTTGTAGTCACGACCACATTCTCTCGGGCCCGTTGATCTTGATCTGAAAAATAAGAAGAAATATACAACTAACTGTTCGAGATATATCTCTAAACGTTTAACGTGAGGTTTAAGATGTCAGTGATATGGTTTAAATCATGGAAGTTTAAGAAGATATCAGAAACTCTAGTCTGTATGATGTATCATCATTTACTCGTAAATCGTAAAAAAATCGATTAAGTTATAAAATATATAACTCAAAGCAACGTGTTGAAAAAATACCCAACTTACCCTGAAAGTGGCAGAGGCGGCATCCTTTTGTCTTGGTCCAAGTTAGACATATTTTCTAAACATGCGAATTTATTAGAACTTATTGTCTTATTAGAACTACTGGACGGTGTGGTAGCCCTCCATAAGTAAGACGCTCTGTTGCCAAGTTGCATGTCGTCCATTGGTGGCTGTATTGAAAAGAAAAAGCAAAATATTGTAAATATTTTCTTCGACATTAGAGATAAGAGAAGATTCTATTGCAGTGTAGCGCAAAACCGATATCAGTTCGTGTTGAAACTCGACAGTTTGGGACAGATATATTGTGTTAACACAAAGTGAAAGAATATCTAGAATGTTGCCAAACAAAAAGAACGAAATTATCTAGAGTATATTTAATACATTTAAAAAAGTTAACGATATTGGATAAGTAGATTTGTGACGAGAAAAAATAAAAAACCTTGATGCTACTTACTGGTTTATTCTTCAGTTTAGCTGTTTCAACTGAATATGTCGTTGGACGAACTCTTCCTACTGGTTGACTCCAACCATCGTCAGTAGGACCGCCTAATCCTAGTGTGCAAAATTATTGTGTTAATGGTAACACACATACGCGCTCTATAGAGAATAATGTTTTAATTCAATTATTCGTAATTATACTCACGATTTCGTTTCCTATCGTTATTACGGTCATCTTTTCGCGGAGTGCTTAACGGAGCACTGTTCACTTGCATGTCGAGTCTTTCCGATTCAGCTTCTTTCTGAATCTGATCAATTGTCTTAGGATTACCCTCACTTCTCCGAGGGATCCATCTGTTTGCTCGCAGTTCTATGACATCTTGAAGCATAAATCTAATCCTCGAACTGATTTTGGTTTGACTTTTCCGAGCAACGATATCTTGCATTCTACTGAAATATTCCTGCATATCCTGTGAAAGAAAGTTAAAAATAAACATACTTGAAACAAATATATTGTCATGCATATTGTAGCGCATATGAATCGAATGTAGCGTATTAATTAAATATAATTAACAACACTTTACCTCGATGCTTCCTTTGCATTCCAAGTCTTTTCCAATTGTCGTTAACAATTTACACAGACATTCCAAGTTGTCCTCATCATTTTGATCTAATAAATGTCGTACACACCGGTGCATAATTTTTGTAGTTAAAATTTGTTGCTTATACAGTTCTCCAATAAATCTGTAAGAGATATGAAAAAAAAAAAAAAAGATTAATCTTAAAGTAAAATCTCTTTTTTATGTTACAACTGGATATATCTTCAAATATTTATCCCAAACACGTTCAGTAAACAGTATAATCATGTATAGAAAAATTTACTCACCTGATATTTCCTACAGACTTAACTCGTACCCGACGCTCCTCCTCTTCGTGTGTCTGCAGCATTTCCTTTTTCTTTTCCTAATAAACAGATGCGAAAAATAAATTATAGAGCGATACAAAGAGATATGTATCACATTAAAAATTTTAAATATATATAACTTAAAATATACAAATATGCTTACGGGATCAGCGCATTCTTCTATTTCTTTCATCTTTCTCTTTCTTTCTACGTCGTTAATCGGATTTTTTTCAAATTCTTTTTGGCAGCGTGTAATGATAAGCTTCTTAAAGCTGATCGAGCTGTCTTGGTTATCAGGTCCCGCGACTTCCATCATCGCCAGTTCTTTGCACAGAAGGGCGTATTCGACAGAGAAGCTCGGTTCATCGACCGCTTTCTCAAACACCAGATTGATGACACCTTGCAGCCGTTCTTGCGTATCAATGGGCAAACTTTTTACCTGTTCTATGAGTGTGCTGAATTTCTGAGGAGTCAATTTATTGAGGACACTGCGAACGCGCTTATAAAGGGCTTCTGTTTTTGCCTCCTCTTCGGTCATGCTAAGTTGTTTCAGTCTGGAAGGTTTCCACGCATTTTCCGTCTCTCTAAGTTTTACATCTTCTCTAAGAGACAACGACACGTGAATGACATTTGGTTTGTTTGGTTTGACTTTCCCTTTTTCGCTTCTTCGACTCGTCGCGGGCTGCAAAACAAGATACAAACAAGTCTTAATAATATTGCATCTCAGACTCTACAGATGTGACTTGACATAGCAAAAATATCAATCAGAAAATGCATGTTTTTCCTCAACAGAGTTCGGACCACTACTTTCTTTAATCGACATCATGTATTTCGTTCTTTTTTATTTTTGTTTTCCGACTCCCGTGATATAATTGTCTTGCACGTTTTTATGTGAAGACTTACCGGCCGAACATTCATTGCAGATTTAGCAAAGCCGGGCATCAATGAGTCGTGTCTAGTCAAATTTGTTTCTTTGAACGCTCTCAAATCCATGGAACTGCCGTGTGTATTCTGCAAAACAAAAAGTTATACGTGAACGTCCAAATGACAAAGTACCATTATCAAATGTAATTCAACGCACCTGTAGACTGTCCTTCAGAACAGCTTGGAGATTCGGCAAATTAGGCGGCTTCAATTTGCTGTTGGGATCAAACTGCAATTTCATTAGGAAGTCCCTGTCGTAAATCTTTTTCCCACTGGTGTTTATGGGACTCCATTGATCCTCTTTGTAAATGTATTTTAACTGAGGCTGCTTAGACGTCACAGACATTTCGATAGACGCGTTACTACTGCTGCTAGGAGTCTCGACTTCTTGCTTCTTCTCCTCAACCACCGTCGACGATGTTATTGTCGCTGGCTTGTTGTCATCGTTGGATGTGTGGAGCGCCGAGACCTTGTAATTTTCTTCATTTTTTTGCGCAACTAGCGCCTCCAAGTTAATATCCTCCTTGACTTTTGCGTGATCGACGACATCATTAGGAACTGGAGGATGAGCGTTGCATATGTTCGTCGACTTTATATTATCTTCTATTTTCGGTAATTCTTTTAACGCTTCCTTAACTGGAGGCTTATCTGCGGCGTGTAAAACTGGCGCGCTTTCCTTAGGCACTTCGGCCGGTGCGTGTTTATTCTCGCTTTTCGCAAGAAGAATTTCCTTTTCTTTCTTTGACTCGTGATTGTCCTTTTCCTTTAATTCCTTGGTAGTGGCGTCTCTGGTCAGCGTCTCCTTGTTGGTGTCCTTTGGAGCAAGTACGTGCTGCTCTTTGCTGTCTTGTTTGGGTTCCACGGTCTTCGACGCCGGATTTACATAAGCGTCCATATCGGTGCCTTCCTTCTCGGCACCCTTGCGATTGAGATCGCGCGGTTTCAATTTATTCTTACTCTTTTGTTTCTGCATGCTGTTGCTATTTTTGCCTAAAATAAACAGAAAAAAAACATACGTAATACGATAATACACAAAAGATACGTCTTCGATCTTTATTTTCGAAAAAGACCACGTTTTCATAAATCTGTGACGTAAGCACAAAACCATTTATCGACCGTCACCCGGAATTCCTGTATGTTTAAAAGAAAAAGAAGAAAAAAAAACACATTAATTCAACATAATGTAACGAAAAGCCTGGGGAGAGAAACTTCATTTCCTTTCTTCTCATTACGAGGCTTTTTTTTTAACAAGGTAGTGAAAACTCGAGCAACTACGCACGTTTTGTCGCGATAAGTGAGAGAAGCGTAAAAGAACTTTCATGTTACATCTCTCTAAATATTCGTCACATCGAGGACATCGACATCATCAAGTGATTGTTTTGCGTATATACCGTGATCTCGGGATCCTCGCCGATTACGGCTCTTGGATCTTGCGCTGCTGCTGGCACGGCTGCCGCGGCCAGCGTTCGTTCTTCGATCGCTCATGTTTCTTTTTCTCGCGTGTACACGTGCGCGTACACTCTCTCACATCTTCGAGGATAGATCTCGAGTTTCGAGATGTTGCCGCGCGCACGACACACACTCTGATTCAGTATTTATTTATAAACCTGCCAAATCGCTGCCAAACGCGGCGTAGATGCGACACAACGAAAACGCGACGACGACGAGACGAGCAGCAATCGAAATACGAGAATCCGCATCCTTGACAATAACTTCGTCGACAAGGCGGAACGTTTTCGTGTATCCGGTGAGCATATGGCCCTCTCGATGGCTGACGATACTCGAAAATCGAACGTCTGACTGAGTCGCGAGTATTCGGAACTTGGATCGCGAAGTGTCACCGTTTATCCGCGACACACGATACGACTACGACGTCGACGACAAAAAGACGTTTGATAATATCGACGATAACGAACGATTGTCGACAGACACTTCGAAAAATCCACGGGGACCTGGGCTGGTCCGACGCGGCGCCCGTCGACTTTCACGCATCTATTTTAACCTGTGAACTGGCGCAAACCGACAGGCACGACACAAGATTTCTTAAATTAGTTCTGTTCGCCGGTTTGCGCCGGAGCAGGCGCACCAGGCATCCAATTTGCGTGATCGGGACGCACAGCAATAACCAAAAACTCGGCGCGTTATTACGCGCCTAAAAATCTTCCTCCTATTGATTTTATTTGCGATTCTTACAGCGAGAGAATTTCCAAATCGGTCGGACATCTCGAAGGTCGAAGATCTTTGAAATTCCCTCTTGATCGCGAACTTCTTATCCTAATTGGCGATCGATAATTCGGCTGATTTAATCTACGCGCGCGGGCGCGCGAACGGTCACCGGGCCGTCCGATCTCGAATTCGTTTCTCGATCGCATGACAAACTAGATTGAGTCACACTTGAGATCAAGAGACGAAAGGCGCCGGTCTCTTGATTAAAAAAAAAAAAAAGTTTGCAATGATAAATAAAAGTCATCGAGATCATCGCCGAGATCGTGACGTGCAACTGAATTTCGAAAAGAACGCCATCATATGTGATGAGACGGTTTCACAGATTAAAAGCGTGAAACAACTGCGCCCGCGAATCGTTTGTGTCCGACATCGACTTAGAGCTCAAAGAGCATCGACGGAAAAAAAAAAGAAAGATATAGGCTTCGCGTATGGATATCGTTTGTACGTCCCGATACGATTCGCCGCGCGTCATAATCGTGTCGCACCAAAGTGCGTATGTCACAACTGCGAATTATTAACGCGACACCTCAACGCTTGTTATACGACGTAACAAACTTTGAATAACTTTGAATAACAAGCCGGTTCTCTTCTACCAGTCAATGATACAAGAATATTTTTAAGCTAGTAAAAAACCTTATCACATCCTCTGGAGAGAAGAATCTTTGACGAGTGCGAAAACACATTGACGTCATCAAAATCGGTCTCAGAACTTCCAGGGATTTCAAAAACTCACGTTTTTCACGCGGAGTTTTTCGACTTGCAGAGAGAAAAGAGCGATTCAAAATTGCGACGAAAAATATATTTCATATTTATTTATTCACCCACACGCAACGCGTGTTCTCGTGAAACGGTGACGCATGTAGTTTCTGTACATCTTGCATTATACTGCACTGCAGCCTTGATCCCAAACCGCAAAAGAATTTCTTTTAACCGGATCGAAGTACAAAATGATAATTTTGACAGTATTGTCGGCTTGTATTCTCTTTTTCGCCTTATCGACTAACAGACTAACGATTCAATGCATTTTCTTATGAGAAAAAGTACTTGTGCAATCATGTGATACGCGTGAAAAACGTGAGTTTATGTTCCATGTTTTTGTTTTTCGATTTTGTATACTGATTTTTGTACAATCAAGCAAAACTTTCGGAACCGGATGCAATCGGTATTGTGAAATTTCCCACTCCCGTAATGATCCAGTGCATTAAAACATGCCACAAGATTAATTTCCTTCGCATGTGCGATCATATGAGCGAGTGGTGGAATGTCAGCACGAGACGACAAGCGAATCGCACTGAAAAAAATTCTTCCATTTTCGCGATTATTTCTTCGCTTTAATGAAATGCGAACCGTAACATGTGAGTTGTTTCAATTCTTTTGATTTACGAACGACCTGAAGAGAGAGAAAAAGAAGTGAACTGATTATTCATACAAATTTCTTTCTTTATTACACAATGAAATAGAAGATAAAAATAAAAGATAAAAAAAGATTATGATTATATGTATGATATATTATTTATGTGTTATATCTTATTTGTATGTAAAATTATGATTCTTATAGCACGAAGGTCAATAAAGGCGCAAAATCACAATCATACGGTGCGGCAGTCTCTTTCGATCATTCACAAAATGGCTACACCACGACACAACGAAAAGCTCGCTCTCGCTCTCTCTCTCTCTCTCTCCTCTTCTTTCTCTTGAACAACAAATCCTTTATTAAATTCGACTACATTTTAAGAGAGACGTCTCCGAGTATAAAGCGCGCCATAAAATTTAAAGACTTTAAGAACAATCCGATGCTTTGCTTGATTTACGTACATGTGGCACTCAAGATCTATCCCACACATGTTGAAACCGCGCTACTGACAATCGACGATATTCGATAAATCTGAAAAATCATCTAGCAATTCGATGTTTAAGTTTTGCAAATCGAGAAGCAAGAATCGAGAAACGAGTTCTCGCGCTCGTTACAATCGCGCTGTCTGACTTAAATGCGCAGACCATATTAGTGCGGTGTGATCTCCGTGACAAGCGAAACACGTTGTCGTTGACGAACCGCCGGATATTACCGTAGCGCCACGTAGAATTGCGCATGCAATTTACAAATTCTAATAAAACAAATATGATAAGTAAACGGTTGCTTGCTCGCTCGCTCGATCGCGCACGCCTTTTGCCTTCGTCTCGCAACTCGACTCGGCTCGATTCGACTCAGCTCGGCTGGTCTCGCGCCGTGTTACCTTGTCTCGTTTCGCCGACCACAAGATGTCGGAAACCACGTTGCCACCGAACAGAATGCCGACCATTTCCCACCACATTGAGAAGAATCCTACGCCCGTACAATAAAATATCGAAAAAGAGAGACAAAAAAAAATTACCAAGTTTTGCACACACATATCTCGAGTCAGATCAAATTCCTCTGTGCTGGATTCTGAGGTTGTTTCGAATATTTCATCGTCTCGTATAATTTATATATAGATACTCGCACCAAAAAAAAAAGCCCCGAAATCTTTGTTCCTCCGAAATCACGAGAGCGGAAGGTCGAAAGGAGGAAAAGGGAAACGGGAAAAACGATGCGTGTATAGGGCGCTCGTCACACAATTAAAAAAAAATATATATACATATGTACAAAATACACAGATTGTTAACACAGTATATTATAATGCAGTAATAAGCGTAATTCGTCACGTGAGCGATGTGTGTAGAGATTGATGCAAGTTAATGCGGGAATGCGGGAGAACTGTTGGAAGTGAAGAACGTTGAACAATCTTTGGAGGCGAGTAAAAGGTTAAAAAAAAAACGAAAAAATAACGCAACGAAAAAATCAGAAAAAAAATTAAAAAGGAAAGGACAGAAATTGGGAGAAGAGAGCGGAATATAAAATGCGGCCGTTTGGAGCAGCACGTGCTGCTTTACTGAGGACTGTCGACAGTCGACGACGAAGGAGACTCGCCGCTACTTCTTCCTCCCCTTTTTCCCGCGCTCCGAATTAACCTTACCCAGCTTCCTTCATCCCCGCTCTGCTTGTCGACCATTTTCGCACAATCGTGCGTCACCGTCTCCGGCTTGGCATGGCGCTGCGCATAACCCGCCTCGCCTCGCCTTGGCCTCGCTAAATTCTTACTGCACGTTTCGATCACAGGTAAGACAGAAAGTAGACAAACGAGTCGCAAATCCTCGCCCGTAACGGTCAGAGGGTAGTACTTGAGTGTGAATATGCGCGAAATACTATTTATACACCACGTCAATTTCCACAAGTAAAAAGAGAGATAAAAAAAGAGAAAAAGAAAATCGCAGAGAAAACTATAAAAGACTTCAGAAAAAAGATGCATGTTGAAAATGAATGAGATTCGAGTTCACGGAAGATGTAGAAAATTTTCTGATGCGAAAATGGGAAGGTAGATTTAGATCAGTCTGAACAGGAAAGTCGTGTACAATTTTATGCTAAACTTGCAATAGTTATTAATTAACTAATTTGAATAATGAAGTGCAATAGGCTCAATTCCGTAAATGCGTATAAAATCATGTGATTTTCAGAAAATCAATAAATCAATGTCAGCTGATAACGAGAAGCCACACATCGCTCGCTGCGTTTCACTCATATTAATTAATATATCAATAACTATTGCAGAATACATAAACTATTTTGTTCAGACTGATTTAATCTACTCTTCGATTACGTCACATAGTTTTCAAACATCTTATACACGTGAAAAAAAAAAATATATATATATATATATAGATATTCCGCTAATCAGTTTAACATCCCGGACAAAATAAATGAATATTAACGTTAACGCATATTAAAACTCGTTAAGTAAATTAAGACAAGTTGTCACACATTAACTGTCAGCGACCTCGGATTACTTTTTTACTCTTCAATCAGACATGTCAAAAACTTATGAGATTCTTTTTTGCAAACCGTAGAACTTGCGGTACGGATCAACAATGACCTTGAGTTCTCGGGCTCTCTAAGAAACAGGAAAGCAATTAATCGAGCAATTTGTACAGGCGGGTTTCTACAAAGAAAGAAGCAACGCTAAAAGATGACCACGTGTCCGGCGCGAAAAGGAACTTACGAGAAAAGCGGGAAAAACGATGTTTGCGACTCGAAACTTCCTTTCGGAGTGTCTCACATCGAAATGTGTACTTACATATTCATTCATGAATAATAAACACTTCGTGTTTGATATGCGTGCCATTCGCTTTTAAAAATATTTATTACCGCGCTCGTACAAGGAAAAAAGATATTCAGCATAAAATCTAAATCAAATATAAGAACTGACTGAAAACTGATACATCAGTCTTTTCATGGTTCAAATAAATAATCGTTTTTTTTTAGTACAAATAAATATTGTGCAATTTTGTGATATATGTGTAGAAAAATCGAGAGAAAAATAAATGCTGCATTGTTTTTACCTTTTTTTTTCATCGTCCGCGAGCTTCAACAGATTAAAAACTTGATATTTCTTAACGGTTTGCAACTGGAGTAAAAACACCAGTAGTTGTCTGACTCTATTTTCTCTAACGACACATAACACAACTTAACGAAAAACGAACAATGACATCACGACACATTTCCCGATTTTAAAACATCGCGTAAAATATAAAACTACAATTAATTCATCGAGTTCGCGATAATTACTGATAGCAGACGTTTCTTCGAGTGTTTGACGCAGTTAATAATCAACGTAGGAGCGGAGACCGGCGATCGAGTTCGATTCGAACGCTTTCGAGAGGAAACATTTAAAACGGCGAGCCAATGGCGTTAACACCACGTTGCGCTTTTGTCGAGCAACGGTCACAAGCTCAAAAAATTAAGAACACTCGCATCCCGCAATCAAGTTTAACTCGCGTTGAAAGTGAGTTTGAAACTTGCGTTCGTCAATTACGCGCAAATCAAGACGCAAGCGAAGGCACGCGGTCACCGTTCGATACAAGACCGACACTCGCGTCCGTAACCTCCATCGGTGTATTTGGACACCTCGTGGGTTTTAGGTTAGGTTAGACCGACAATGTAAGTCGGAAAAAGTGCCCTCTCCAGAAAAATAGCGGAAATTCCCAACGCGCCGACGCAGAGGTGTGTCGGCAACACGTGTTTCCACGAAAAATTCTTCCACACACTATAAAACCGAAGCAAAGTGCGTTGATATTTTTTGATATAATTCTTTTTCTGCTCTATAAATATTACTGGACATAGAGGAACATTGATATGAATCAATCGCGAACAGACTCGCGACAAATCAAGTATGCGCAAATGTATGTAATTTGCAAGTAACATTGCAAGGTAACAATAAGCAGATATAAAACACAAACAATTGAACAATAAAATATTAACGGCGAGAATCATCGGATGGACTGAGCCTCGAGTAAATGATATCTGAAAATTGCGCTTATCTGAGGAACTTGTTGCGCGATATCGTGAGCGTCCAAGTGTAAAGTTCAGACGAATGAAAGCAGGGAGTACAAACACGTTTACTTGTGATCGATACTACCCGCCGATAGATAAACGTCTCGAGTAAATTTCCATTTGTGAATAAAGAAGGAAAGAGAGAGGATATTTGACGCGGTTACCTTGAGTAAAACTCGTTCAAGGCGGTGTTGTCACAGGTGAAACACACACGAGTGTAATTGCGCAAATAATTTTCAATTCACATTTCACTTCTTTTTGTATCCCTCGCTCTTACTTTTCTTCTTTCGAATTACCAACAATATGCATATTTTCCTAATCAACACACTGCTCCATGTCGGTGTATTACAACGATATAAAAATATAAAGTAAAATTTATACATTAGTAAACAAGTTTTGACGTGAGATTTTAAAATTATAAAAAAATGTAGCAATGTGAATTCTCTGTATGTCCAAAAGTGACATGTGTGTGTAGATATAAACGAAAGAAATGAAATATTAAAGTATACAGTCGAACAATTGTGAAATATTCTCTCTCTCTCTCTCTCTCTCTCGACGTTGCACAATGACAATAGGATAAAAACAGTGATTGAGCAGATATCAAATATTGCGTACTCACCTTCAGACGGTTTTTGCTGAATGTCCGAATTTCTGGGAAGCGCTTCTCCTTCCGTTTTATCGCTAGTAGCATCGCCGTTCGTCTTCTGATGGTGATCAGGAGTCGGAGTAGCGCCTCTAGAACCGAGACTCTTCTCACGTGTTTTCCGTTGTTCCTTCGAGTCCTTACTCGAAGGCAATTCGGTCACATTTTGTTTTCTCCTCGGCGGAGAACTCGACGTCTTGGCGGCCAAGTTGGGAAACGGTTCCTTCGTAGGAACGGGATGAGAAACAGTTGAAGAAGTAACGGACGGTTTCGAGAGCTCCTGAGGAAGATTAGTCCAGTACATCGCGACCGGGGGCGTTTGTAAAACGGCCGAAGTATTGTTCACACTTTTTGCTTCAGGTACAGGTCCGTTTCCGGTTCCACTTACAGCGGCAACAGTCTCGGGTTCTGCTGCTGCATTAGCCGTAGACGCAACTGACGTTGATTCGGTAGTGGTGGTAGCGGTAGTAGACGAAACGGTGAACTGCACGGAAACATTATCTTTATTTGCGACGGATACCACCGACGGTACGACGACAGGCGACGATTCCTCAATCGTCACGTTTTTTACTTCAGTTCTGGGTTGAAACTCCTTCGCTGGGAGTTGCAACGCTTTTGACTCGGTTTTAGTCGCGCCCGAGTCGATCTGAGACATATTATTAGTATCTAACGATTGATTATTTATCGTAGATACAATATTGCCAGCGCCAGCGCCAGCTATATTTTTTTGTATATTTAGCATGGGCGGACTGGCATTACATTGATTAGAAGTATTTTGTAACGCCTGTGCGCTGGGCGCTGTTTCAGTCGCGCTTGTATCAGATTCCTCAGTCGCGGCTTTTGCGACACGAGCCGCGAAATCAGCTATTACCTCCGCACCATTATTCTGTAACAATCACCAAATCTGCGTGATAGACGATGCCATGTGCTATTCGTTCATGCATTATGCTTGACAACTAAAAACTGGCTCCAAACTCAAATCATAGGGCGAGAGAAATCAAAACAAAAGCGCTTAGACAAAATAAACGTTCAAGACTTTACACATCTGTCAACCCCCTACAGCCATAAAATCCTCTCGAATATGATGATATCGAATAACAAATCAGAGAGGGGAAAAATCGTTTCATCAATATTGTGTCGCGTTTCTTTACGTCAAATTTAAAATACCGTTGATAAACAAAAAACCTCTTTTACTTATCTACATGTAATGACAACTCATTTCTCTTCGTTTTCCTCGTTTAACTACGAAGATAGATTTTCGAGAGATTACTTTGTTAGAGGACATGGCTTGGGCGGGTATACAGATACTAAATACGAACAATCGACTATGAGAGTTAGCTTTATTTTATATTATATATATATATATATATGCAAATAAAAAATATTTGTTGTACATATGGTGACATTTTGTCTGTTTCTTTAATTTTATTTACAGATTACAATACAAGCTTTATCAAGTGCTGAACTCTCTCTTAGTCAATTGCCGTTGCGTGTCATTCTTGCTAACTCACCTGAGATTGTGGTGTTTGACGATTACTAGATTCACCACTCTGAACACTCTCATAAATTTCATCACTAATATTTTTCCCAGTTAGAGGATCTACGATATCCATAATTGCATTTTGTCCTCGTTTTCTGGATCTCGTATTTGTTGCGCTACTATTATGAGAATAGACATCTTGAAAAAAACAAAAGAACACATTTAATTTATACATTCTTCCATTAATCGAAATATATGTATATGTCATATATCTTCATCGTTCTATCTTTATTCTACATTTAACGAGGAATAAAGATAGAACGATGCTTCGAAACATTTGCAGCGAGACTTTGACCGCACCCTTTAAAGCACTGCTCGGAATAATTTGCAATTGGCTGATATATTGTGGCCGGCGTTGACAATTCGTGTGTCTTATGATGCGTACCACTTGTCGCTCATACTGGAAAGCCTGCCGTTTCCGAGTCGTAGGTTTTTTTTTTGTTTTGTTTTGTTTTGTTTTTAATATACGAGCGATAAACGGTTCATATCACCAAAGACCTAAGCGATGAAAAAGACAATTGCAGATAATTCAGGGTATTGCTTTAAAGAAACTGTGTTAATTTATTCCGAATGGAAAAAAGAAACACAAGTAACAATAAAATGATTTAATAAAAATAATGTGTACAACATACCATTGATATACAACATACCAGTTTGTGACAATGGAATGCCCATTGGTGGAAGGGGCTGGGCCGCTGGTTGCGACTGTTGCAGTGCACCCTGCGGTACAACCGGAGCACCTTGAGTACCGGCTAGCGGTCCTGCAACATGTTGTGCTCCACCGCTAACGGCACTTGTATTACTCCTCGTAAGACTCATCGAGTTGGCAAAATAATCTAAAACCAAGTCAGTTTCAAGATAATTATCATCGTGTTGATTTGACATTCATGATGTTTCGAAACTCGAATAGAACTCACAGTTGTGAGATGGAGCTGGGGCGTGAGTGTAGCTACCAAACACACCAGGCATTAACGGTGCTTGATATTGGAAATACGACTGGTTCTGATGAGGCTGATGTCGGGGCCCAGAATACTGAAACAGTGTATGAAACTTTCCTTAACATCATTGCACTTATCTCACAATACATTGTATAAAAATGAATATATAGCGAAAAGCTACTGGTATAAACTAAACACGTAAATATCAATGTATCTCTAGTACCTGAATCGGTATCTGGTTATAAATATTCTGTTGGTGGGGTGAATGGAGTCCATGTACTTGATTTTGCCCCAGGAACATCGCACTTTGTACAGGCAAAGGATGCGAGTATATCGACGGTTGTCCTCCGCCACCAGCTACTCCAGCCATCCCGACCACCGGTGTGCCGCTGGCCTGACCTCTATGGCTAATATTTCGTGGTTGTTGTGGTCTAGGACCTGCTTGGTAATAGCCCTGCGAAAATAAAACAATCTTTATTTGTTTATTGTCAATGAACACTCTGGATTACTCTTTCGACGATAGCTACGTACTTGAGAGGCCGGTCTGTTTTGTGCAGGCACGTAAACCTGCTGCAAAGATGGCGGTTGGGTTGATAGATGTCCTTGTTTACCCATATCTTGAGATGGCGGTACTACAGGCGGTGTAGTGGTTGGAGTAGGTTGGCCTTGATTTTGCACTCCAGGAGTAGATCCTTGACTTGGCTGGCCAGGACCTCCTGGCGGTATACCCGCCGCCGACTGTCCTAGAGTCTGTATACCGCCAAGCGGTGGCGGCCCTCTACCCGTTGGTACTCCTACATTCCCACTGCCGCCCACTTGACCACCCGGTTGGGCACTATAACTTCCATGGAAATCAGTCCCTGAAAGCAAATTTTTTATCATTTTTACAATTTTATTATCAATGTCGTGCCACATATATAACTTTTATAGCACAGTAAACAGTGAGTTCTGTTACATCACCTCGTGTAATGTTATATTGTAATAACTCTCACACACAAACAACTGGCAAATTATATTATTCTAAAAATTTTAGAAAAACAAGACAAAATATTTTTCTTCAATTTCTTTGTATTTATTTTCTTACTTTTTACCATCTTTTATTTACAAAAACAAGTTATTTACAAACAAGATGCAATTACTGTGAAACAGAAAGCTGTTATAAATGCAAACAACAAACAAAAATGATATCATCATACGAATGACTAAAAATAATAAATAAAGAAAAGGAACAGAAATATGTAATTACTTTTTATTTATTCAAAACTCTCTTGGAGAAAGATTTATGCGCAAAAAAAAAAAAAACAAATTAAAACGAAAGTATTTGAGTTATTTATGAATCAACAAAGAACGTGACATTACGCGTTGGCAGAAGACGACGTCACGAGCTTACGCAGCAAAGATTAATAGGTGCGGACTCTTGAAAAGCCTATCGTATCTCGATAACGTTTTCTCACGTACACGACATACATATTTTTACATCCCGTCCCTCTTCTCTTCCTGTTCAAATCAATCAATTAGGGTATTCGCGCAAAACCGAAATGCGTGTGACACAATTGACGCGCGCAACTGACGTATCATTTTTTTTTTTTTTTTTTTCACATTGAAAAACACGCGTCAACAGAGACAGATTTATTTTATTCGCAAGATTATATTTCTCTGCTTTGCTCAAAAGTATCCTCTCTCTTTTCTCAATCTGTCACGCGATTTGTGCGCGTAACGCAAAATCCGCTACTCGTGCGACACAGCAACATTTTCTTTTCGTCGGTTTTTTGTCTTAAAACACAATTGAGAGAGAAGTGAACAAATACGGATCTCAAGATACGCGTCTCAAAGTTCAAAGAAAAATACCGATTGTCGGGCCGTCGTCGTTGAAAGCTCTTACCGCTAGTAAAGTGAATGCGAAACAACGCTTCTTCGTGTCTTCTTAACGAGCTTGACGCACGCTCTCAACGATCTCTCACTGGGAAATGATCACGAGCAGCAGCAAGATTCGAACGTGAACGAATGCACCGAACCGATCTCGCGGACGGCCATCTTTGTACATGTGGGCAGGGACCACGGGGAAACAGTGTCGCCCTCTCTAGTGCCGCGTCGGAATCGATTGCTGACTGGACTCGCTACTTGAGTGTGCGTGTATGTGTGTATTGTCGAGGCGTAGTGTATTTTTTTCGTCTGTGACGATTGTAAATAAATAAACTTTTAGAAACGACACTCCCAACAAAAATTTTAACAACTCCCTGACTTCTGCCGCAAACGCATTCATCCTACGCTAACATCCTTCATTCGTAACTTTTACGTAATCCAAGTGGCATTGATGCGATCGTTTTATGTTTCGTAAATACACCTCTATTTTATTATAAATAAATAAATATTTGGGTCAGAGTTTCATCATGTTTGTGATTAAATTAATCGGTCGATTAAATCTCTTTGGAATTTGACTGATACGCGTCAGTACATCGATCGGAAAAACCTGATGTCGAAAATGGACGAAACTTTCTAAGCCAAGCTTGTACTCGTCTTCGGGACAATTTCAACCAAATGCTCGCAGAAACAACAGCATAAAAAAACTCGTGTCAAGTTTGTTCTTTTTTTTTTTACATTATTCCTGACACGAGTACGCGTTCAGATACTTTTGTAAAAAAGCATTTCATTGTAACGTGGAACTTGTGAAGCACCTTAACACGTCATTTCCGTCGGAGCGGTTAACACGATACAGCTTTCTCGCGCGCGTTTTCCTATTTTCTTACCTCTTCAAAAGTTAATTACCGATTCTTCCTCTTTCCTTCTCGCTCGCTCGTTCGTTCTTCGATTCTCGATAGTGCACCGTTCGCTCGACTCTAAATCGACTCAGTATTTAACGAGCGCGCTTACACGCGTCGAGTGCGACAGGCGGATACTATACAGCACTGCGCGAGGACGACTCGAACAGTGAAAACGAGACGCCGGATTAGGGATTAGGTTAGGGTAGGTAGGGTCGGTTTAGCTTAGGTTATGTTAACCTCGCGAGCGGAGCCACGTGGCCAGCCGTTGCGCTGCATCGGTGTTATATCAGCTACGGAAAACGAGATTGTGTCCGTGGAAACCTAACCATTCGTCACGACACATTCCGTCAGGAGTATATCGGTCTTCCCCCCCCCCTCTCTCTCTCTCTACTTTTTCACGTTGTTAACGCTCTCGCGGCACCAATCGCACCACTGATTCTCGCTAATATATAAGCGTTGATAAACGCAGACGCGACGCGACGTTGGGCATCGCACGATAACGAGCGATCTTGCAGAAACAACCGGAAGCTGCGGAATACACACGGAGAGTGATTCGTCAAGGACGGATCAGTGATGTTGCATCATCACTCGCCGCCTTCGCGAGAAATCCGAGATTTACTGCTCGAAGTAATTTTTATACATTAATTTTTGTCAAATCTTTTTTGCGCCGCAATAATTTTCTGTATTAACAACTTTTTTCTTGCGAAAATTTCAGAGATGAACTCGATGTACTCTTATCTATCCCTTCTTTTCTCGCATATCGCAATTGAGCAACACGCGCGAAGGAAAAATACTTGAAATAAAAAAACAATTCGGCAAAACATATTGAACGATTCACAAAATTCGCGGACATGGGACTAGAGTTTTATTCGTGTCTTTCGGATTGTTTCAATAAAATAAGCCATCTGTCTTATCAATTATTTATCTGTCAATGATGCAGACACAAGCCGAGATGAAGCACGAAATTGTACATACACCTGCACGAAGGGAAAAGAATATCGAACGTACCTTTGGCGGCGGCACGTGGAAAGTGTTTTATCGATTGACCTATATCGTGAATTGTCTAAAGCGCCGTCCAGGGGCGCTAAGAACTAACCTAAATAACAAAGCTACTCGATATATCGATATTCGCGAAAAGAATGCCCTCGCTCGAAAACGTCTCGATAATGTTTGATACAATATTTTGATCAATTGAGATTTCTGCGGATTTTTTTAATGACACTTGACTCAAGACAGAGTGAGGTACAGAAGCTCCACCGAGTTGGTTTTGCAGCAAACATTATGAACAAACAAATCTCTATAAAATTTGAAAGAAAGAAGGAAGAGAAAAGAGACGTAATAGACATTAAATGTGTTTATTTTTAACACGATTGTTTGTTTCGATGAAAAGAAAAAAGATGAGAAGAGGAGGACACACGAGCGACGCTGAAACTCGCGCACGTCCGCAAATAGACGCAAAACGATTCGACTTCTGACAGATAGGTCACCGGGTCAGATTAACTACCTCTCCAGTGCGCTCGAAAATAACGCGCTTCACGCTATTCTGCTTCGTGATTGCGCATACGTGCTCTCTCGGCTTGTCGCATACCGCCCTCCGATACGACGACGACGCCGTGATAAAAGTTCAACGATCGCGGGAGCTTCCTGAAATTATGTTTGACACATGCACGCACACACACACACTCATAGACGACCGATCCCGGAAGATCGGTGTGTGACAAGCGAACGACAAGTAAAAGGTAAATGCCGATTTCCTCTATCGGTGTCCACGGATCTCTTCGCGTTCAAGGATGATGCGGGTCATGTTATTGCGGTTTTGAGTCTCCGCGCGAGGCTGTAATTTGCAATCGCGCGTTGCTATCGGCAATGTGAAAAATATATGAGCTACCAATCGGATAAGATTGTTGATAACACAAGTGCCATAAAGGAGAACGAACCAAATTAACAAAGAACTGATACGCCGAGAATCGATACATATATATATATATATATATATATGATACGTGTAAAGCCGCAAATTGTATATTGTGTGCTTCTGTATAATCGTTCAATACGTTTTGCCGACATTATCAGCAGTCCGCGCAATTGTATATTTAAAACGCATTTGCCGTAATCACAGTTTAAGCCGTTTCTCTCGCCATGTGTGCGAGATGCAAGGACAATTCCTGTAAATTGTTGTAACCGAACGTTTTTTTATTGCTACTTTCGAAATTTGCGCTTACATACTTTCTCAATCAGATATAGCTCGCGTACGATTAGATTAATGTCCGATTTATGCATCTGATATATTAATACTCTTGTTACAAGATGTTCTTATTGTGCATTCTCGATTATCGATGCTGATTGTAAGAAATGATCAATTCTACACCGGCGAACAACCGCGTATTTGTGCTTCACATTGTTATATTTATAACAAATTATAAGTTTTTTCCACTTCGATCATTTTTTCACGTATTTGTAATGGATCAAGATTAATGACTCAGAGAAAAAAGTCTTTCGTACGAGGATAAGTTTTTATTGTATGAGGATAAAATTTCTATTATTTCATTTTACTGTTTACGTGTAAATTACATGAGACCGTCTCATGTGTAATAAATTATATACATGATTATACCCAAATATCGAATTTGTCATAATTTTTTTCACTGAAGTTTTATACTGTCGTTTAAACAGCAGTCTACTGCGAAATACTGCACCAATGTACAGCAAATCGCTTCTCAATAGATGCACTTATGCAATAGTTGCTCATAAAAAACAAAAGCAGTTGTGAGCAAAACGCTCACATCGAGAACAAAAGAGAAGCGGCAAAACTATAAGTTTCAGCGAGATAAAGCAATCTTACGAGTTTGTTATTCCGATTGTGTATAATCGCGCTCGCGTTAATCGAGAAAAATGTCGTCAATAAATTAAAAGCATTTTGCAAATTTAACTGTTTAGTAGAAAAAAAATTATAGCGCCGACAATATCATATGAAAAAGATTTTGAAAGAGACCGACATGAGACGTCTCACGCTGCGTCTCGCAAAAAGAAGAACCCAAAGAGTCGAATGGGAATAATGCGGACACGTGGTGTGTCTATACTCTATCTGCTAAATAGATTGCTAAGTGCGAAGAACTACATTGTCGAGTGACAAAGAGATAAAATCGTTTCACATCTGATCTATCGCGCGTTGTTGTATCATTGATAGAACAGATATGGATTTTTCTGTAACAACAATACGACGTGTTGTCGCAATATTGCATGAAATTGCCAAGAGCCAAAAAAAAAACAAAAAAACCAAGACGTTCTTTCAGCGCCAGAAATCTTCGAATCGAGTAAACAAAAGCAACTTAAAAGAAAATTCATCTCCATGTTAATTGGCAAATATCCAGACATGTGAGTGTCTCTTTCTTTTTTTCTTTCTCTTTTTCCTCCTCCTCTTCTTCCACCCTCTATCTTTGTTAAGAGACTTACGATTTGTAGTGACTCGATATTGCGGAGGTAATTGATGTTGTTGCTGCTGCTGTTGCTGCTGCTGCTGTTGTTGCTGCTGTTGTTGCTGCTGATGGTGATGATGGTGGCCAAGGTGGCCGATATTCACGGTGAGCTGAGGATGCGTCAGATTTAAGTGGGGAGACGGCGATGGCGGTGGCGGCGGATGAACGGGGTGGCCCGGCTGTGGATTCTGAGGATGCGACGCCTGAAGATGGTGATGACCATGAGGACCGCCACAGTGTGGCAAGAGACAATGCATCGGTCCTAAGGCACCGACGGCGACACCCACCGCGCTCTCCTTCTGGACGCCATATCGCGAAACCATCTTTTCGATGCGAGACAGCAGCTCGTCGCTGCTGAAGGCTTTTCCTTTACCCGAGCGCAGCAACAATCTCGCCTCTTCACCGCTTCCTCTTCTTTTTTCTCCTTTCTTTTTCCCGTTTTGTTGACACTCGCTCTCTCACAGGATAGATTTAAAAACCGTGTCTCTTCAATGAGGCTTGACCGAGTATGTTTACATAATAGCAAATGCGGCGAGACGAGTTCGCGATCATCATTCGCAAATCGCGGGAATCCAATTTGTTTCGTTACAAATTTTTTTTTTTTTTCGCAAATTTCACCTGTCGCGCGACCTATTCCCCACCTTTATCTTTTTTCTTTTGTTTTTACTTCCTTCTTGAAAAAAGAAGTATCGTTCTCTTTCTCTATCCGTTTACCAATTTATCAATTTCGCTATCCGTCAACTTATCAATCGGCTAAGGCGCGCCATGACATCCTTGGGTCTTCCTACTCCTCGTCGTCCGTCTGAAATTTTCTCCTCCCTCGATGAGTGATGACTCTCGCCGCGCGCTTTTTCACGAACGACATTAAGCGTTTCTTTTTTTCGATCGAGACGCGTGAGAATTTGTTTTCTCGCGTTTTCTCGCGTGAGATCTCGCTTCCACTAAAAAGAATACACCAAACACACGTGGCTGTCGCGAGCGATCGACATTTTTAACGCGTCACACATCCATGAGAGCGCGAGTCGTCGTCGCGCGCACGTCGTCGTCTGGCTGGTTCGCGTTGGTTAGCGAGACGATGCGAACGACTAACCAAAAATTTTGTACGCCGAGACGGCAGACTGTCAAGAGTCTGTTGTCGCGTGCACGTTGCTTGTGTACTCTTTCAGGCCACATAGGTGGCGGAACGGATTCCGTCGTGGCGGACGGACGGAGAGAGTACCGCGGCTCGTCCAAAATCGATATTTAAGGCTCGACCGGCGTTGTCTCTCTCTCTCGCTCTCTCGCTCGGCGGTTGTGTCGCCCACTCGCCTGGTACGAGCAAGCCCGACGACGTTGTCGTTCGCGTCCTCGCCGCGCACGGACAGAACCGATATTTTGGCATACACGGGAGAGCAGACCTCCCCGCGCTCGGCTATTTTGGCCTTTTTTCTCTACACCAATCTCGCGAATCACGCAACTTTCAATCTCCTCGCCCCGAGAGGAACGGCGAGGCTGGTTACTGTTGTCTCGCACTGCGCGAGAGACGATCGGGTGCGTTCGGGACGCGCGCCGAAAAGTACCGAGCGCGCCAATTCTCGCCTAAGTGCGCGTATCTATCTCCGTCTCGTGCGTTTCGCGACGAGCATAGAGCATATAGGGAGACGGTGGGAAAGGGGGAGGAGAGAAAGAAAAGAAATGAGAAAAAAAATCAACAATACACACCAATTTGAGCGATTTGTTTCGACGAGTAACGTTTTGGACGCACCTTTGTGTGCGCTCACACCCGCGTCATACGGCGCACACAGACGCGGTGCGAATATTCACCCACACGATGATACAATGCCATTATAGGCTGCGACACACACCGCTGATAGTGAGTGTTGTCAAGCGTCCTGGCATTCGCGGCGCTTCTGAGCGCTTTTCGTTGCACTCACTGACACTCTAGCTCTGTCCTGGGTAACAACTGTTTGTTCTCTTCGAATTCCTGTGAAATTTCCCGATCCTAAAGTCGGGATTGATACTCGAATCGAGAACTAATCAACTAAGGGCGATGACAGATCGTACGCGATTGCATCCCTTCCCCGAGGGACGCGACGTTGGACTGACGCAGGCAGGCCAGTCCTCTCTCGTCTACCAACGAATCAAAATCGCATTACCCGAGCGCCATCTTTCCGCGCGTTTTCCACACTACAATCACTCGCTCAGGAATGTACGGATCGAACACATCAATGAGAGAGGAAGATCTTCATGCGCACGATTTGTGCGGTATACGGACAATTTTAATATTTCAAGAGCTGTGTTTTTTTTATGCTTCAGATATTAATTGTTAAAAGAAAAAGTGAGTCGATGAGTTATGTATTCGAAATAAATAACACCGAAATGTATGAAATGTATGAAATATGAAAACGCGTTTAAAGCATTACAAGATTAAAAAGACATAAAAGAGAAGTTGGGTGTGTATGTTAGAAGTAAAAATCTTTGTCATTTTTTTCATAACAATAAATTTTTTTATAATAGAAAAAAACATTACGGTTTCCTGGATAGCTATTATGTAATTTTCTGAATAGAGAAAGAAAGAGAAACCTCCCGCTTCGTACAATTTATCTTTTCAATTTTTTATTCCATTGAAAATTGTTTTCATTTTTTTGTCTGACAAGAAAAAAGAGAGACGGAAAACTGGATCGAATCGCTTTAAAAAAAAAAAATTTACGATAGTCATTTGTATTTTTGCAGCTAGCGTATAGCAAAGTTCTGTAGGCTTGACAGTCTTTTCCAAAATGTTGACTTAGTCCCTTTTATTGTATCGTTGGAATTTCGAACTAACGATGCTCTTGAGTTCAAAATTAATTCTTATTTAACAATACACAATATCTCAATACAGACATTAAAAAGACATGTCATTTATCTTCAGCATGGATCTTTTTTGTTAAAGATGCTTTTTGTGTGTCAGAAAAAGAGGAAGCTCATAAATTTAGTTGAACGATTTTGTTAAAGATGCTTTTTGTGTGTCAGAAATTTTTGAAATATTCTAAAGTACATATAAAAAAGAAAACTAGAAAAAGAAAATAAAATAGGAGAAAATACAAGTGTTCGCTATCTTCTGTCGTCATTACATTCTCGAGTGTTTCCTTTTTTCAACGACTAAAATATATATGAAATCAATACACAGTACTTACATATACCTATATAGATTTCGTATCGCTTTTAACACATTGCAAACGGATGACGAGATATCTCGCGTTTGACATTCCAGACGTCAGAAGCCGTTGACGAGATATCTCGCATATTTGTTGAAATTAAATACTTAAATTGCTGACCACCGGGTTGGTAGTAAGCAATAAAAATTTCTGGTCCGCAATATATTAAGACAAAGAGAAAAATACATTCGTACGAGATCAACTCTTTGAAAAAAAAATGTCAAATTATTCAAATGCAATTTTTCTAAATTGCGCTAATTTCGCAAAAGCAGCTTTAGATTAGAATATGTAATTTCGTAATAAATGTGCACCGTCGAATATAAAACAAATAAAAGAAGAAAGAGAGAGAGAGAGTAAGAGAGAAATAACACAGGCAACTCTTTTAAAGACAGTATCGTAAGTAAAGACAGTAACGCGAAAGTGCAAGTTGACTCGCGATTCTCGCAATTTACGCGCGATTTACGAAAACGAAACGGAGTGCGGGCGTATGCCCGTGCGTACGTATAAGAAGGACGCGCAAGGGCGTGAAAAGGCGTAAACGTGACGAAAGGAGATGTCGCAGCATCGCGATGGCGATAAAGAATTGGTGCCGCAAAACGGGGGAAAAAAAAATAGATTCAGGAGGAATAGCGTGGGTTAGAACCTAACCCAGTTTTGCCAGTGCACCAGGCCAAGCTGCAGAGCAGCAACCGATCGATACCTATATGCACCCGGTGCTTCTGCCCACAGCCTAGATTCGCCGCTTCTAGTATAGGATAGGTGCGAAAAGGGGCGTAAGAGGAAGATTGCATGACCCGCATGACCCATATTACGGAAGAGAGGAAAAGTCATATCTTTCATCTCACTAATCATCTCCTCTCTCTCGCCTACATCTAGTCGATTCGCTTTTGTTATGTTACGATTCGCGTACATGTATTACATTTTTATCATCGGACTTATATATTGAATACACTCGAATTGCAGGTTTCTTTCTATAGAAAAACTCTAACTGTTAAATTCATTCAGTGCATTGGGAACAGTGTGTAAAGCGAAACGCCGAAACTGCTTAAAAGCGCGTTAAAGAATATAGATAAAAAGTTCTACAGAACTCTCTCTGAAAAAGATAGCAGGCAGAAAGAACAATGTAACAGAGTGTCTGTTTTTAAAGCGAGAATCTTTTTTTTTTGCTGCACGTGCTGTCCTTGTAACGTTCGTTAAACTGACGACCATTTAAATGAAAAACTTGCTTTAAATTCTCAGTGAAAGATTTTACAGATGTGTCCAGAACCTGTTCAGAAAATTTCCTCGAAAAGGCAATTTTTGAGGAAGGCATTGAATGGATTTTTGAGAAACTGAAACAATAGAACGATTCTCTTCTGTGAAAAGAATGATCGCAAAAGGAAAAATGGCAAACTAAAGAGAAAAGAAGGAAAGAATATGCTTCCAGCCTCTACTTCCAGCAACTTTTGACCGTTTTACATCAAAGATTTAATCGAAAATTTAATTGGATTGAACCGGTTCAAAGTCCTGCCATAAAAATATATTGCCCCATTGTGAGTATATATATATTATTATAATAATAATAACATAATTGTCAGAGATTTGTTGCGTTGAATTTAATCAATTAGTGTCAATAATTAGTGCCACAATTATCACGTGAAGTATCTCGCGACATCTCAAGTTATCGAGATGCGGAAACAGAGGAGAAAGGGGAAACAGTACTGTTTACGGGAGAGCCGTAAAAGTTGTTTTCTTTTTCTAGCATGGATCTTGGAGTCTCCGAGCCGTTGACCTTGGAAAGGTAACATGGAAACCTCGTGGAGTGTCGAGAGCGGCAGCGAGATATCTATTTCTCTCTCTCTCTTTCTTTTCCTCTCACTCTACGTATAGATTAACAGTTTGCAAAAAAAGAGAGAAAGAGAGAAAGAACGAGAGAAGAAAAAAACAGACTCACGAAAGAGAGAAGAGGATAGCACGCATCCGACAGACGTCTGGATGGGAGACAGAGAGTCTACGCAAAGGGAGGTCGATATTTAGCGGCCTTCCTTCCTCACTCTTCCTCCCCCGGGCAACGACCCTACCCACCCTCAATTCTACGCTGGTTGCAGACCTCGTTCGCAATCTCTCTCTTCTCACCACCCTTCCTCGCTCGCTCGCTCGTCTTGCGCCACGAACGTGCGTTATATATCGTGTGTTAGCCCTCAAATGACCTCGAACAATTTCCAACCCCCGCCGAACCGTGGTCATGAACGCCGAGCAACGACCGCGCCTCTCTTTCTCTCTCTCTCTCTCTCTAGATGACGTGTGAGTTCTCTCCCTTTATATTTCGCGTCCAGTCTGAAACGTCTCGTCTCGTCTCACGCCCGTCAGTACACGACGTGTACACGTGAACTTGACTTGAAATATTTAATACGACTGTGTGTTAAAGACACTAGACACGCGATTTTCTATTGTCGTCGCGACTCCGTCTTTTTTTAATCGTTACACGTGCGCTCACGTGTATTAATAACTTTCTTGAGTTCCACGACTAAATAATCATCGCGCGACCGACGTGACTTAGAAACGACTGATTTTGTTCAGCTGTTCGTTGAAAATCGCGATATATCGTACGTATAAAAATGTAAATTCAAATATACGAAAACCGCACGAGTAGACGAAGCGAGCTTATTTAGCCAGGACGTGTTGCACAGTAGGGCTTCCAAATGGTATCCGGATATTCGAGATTGATTTCGATTCCGATAATCCGCACTCGGAATATTCCAAGGATAATCCGGATAATGTTACAAAATCCCACGTTGCAAATTTAGATTATTTTCCGGATTTGCCGCGCACGTTTCACAATTCCTTCTTTACATCTCATCGACAATGTCGAAAACGTTCGTCTGATGTTTACGTATCTAACGCGTCAAATGTGTACACGCGTCTGTACAACATGTCTGTAATAGAGAATTTTCTCGCGGGCTTTTTTCTTTCGAAAACAATAGGAATGTCCACGCATCGAATTCGACACGCTGTTTGTTTCGATGTAATTTCAGGAACGTCAAATTTTCATAATTTTTCCAGATGCTACCCAGATGCAAACTCCGGATAGAAATGATCTCCTGATACAAAGCAATTCAATTGCGTTAGAGAAACCGAGTTTCTCGTACATTATATTTATATAACAAAGAACAATGATGTAGAGAAAGAGAGAGACGTGTAATTCACGAAGAGATGAACGTATAGACGCGAGTGTCGCGCTGCCCTGCTGAGAGCTAAGAAACTAAATCTCGAGAAATCGAATCGGTCGGTAAGCGAGAGGTCTCTCGTAAGAAGAAAATAGCCGGAGCGCGAGAGACAACAATCACGTGTTCTTCGATAATAAACGGGTTAACAGATGTAAAACCGAGCGATATCATTGACACGTTTGCTAATAATGTACACAAGTGTGCGTATCGTTTGATAAATCTCTCTCTTCGGAATGAGTAATTTATGTGCACTCTCTCTTTTCTCTTCTCGAGTAAAATCTATCTATGAATATAAATATATATATTTTTTTATACATACATGTGTATTTATAAAACATCTGCACCGATTAGACTCGAGCAAATACGGTGCACGTAGCGTAACGAAGAGGAAGTAACGAGTGTACACGTTCAGCTGATAAAATCCGTACTTTACTGGCTCGTGGTCAGTAAAAAGCACGTGGTTTTCTAAAAATATTTCGTTATGCAAAAGTCACACAAAATACATAGCGACAATTAGTTTCGGCTTTTTGTAATTGTTATTGAAAAATTTTAAATAAGATAAAATTATTTCTTTAAAAGAATCAAGTGTAAAAAAAACGTAAGTAATAAAAACATGATCAAACTGTTATGTACATTCTATGAATTCTACCGATTCCCGACGTGGCCGAAAGCTAATGTTAATCATGCAACGTTCATGCTTAAATATGTGTGACATACAATATTTACAATGCACGTCGTTTAATCGTAATTTTCAAGAGAAAGTGATCTCGTCTCAGCACAGGAGACAAAACTACTTTCCAAACCGAACGACCCCGACTATAAAAATAAATGAAACGCCACGAAATTTTGTCTTGCAATTTTGTCTAGGTTCCCATTAGTTTGAAGCGTATTATACTCTGAACAGTATATTTAAAAGACCGGAAATGTCAAAATTTGAAAGAAGACCCAACAGTGTTCTGATATTTCAATAAACTTTCACTTTTTTCGGGGAAAATTTAGACGCTAAGGTTTTCAAGCATAAAAAAAAAACAAACCTCAAAGCAAAGCTTTTCCTGTCGTATTTCCTTTATGTATCGAATATTTTTACTTCCGAAATGTAGAAGCACGCTAACAGACTTGTTTATCATTTTGTAGAATCTACGATTGATAAAACGTGTACGTGTGTTAAATCATGTGTGTGTGTGTGGCGACCGTTCGAGATTGTCGAGCTCGATGTTTAACTTGAGCAGATATGACGAGATTAAAAAATTATCCAGTCGCCTATAAAAGTGTACTTTCTACCAGGAACTGTTTAGAAGCTGGTTCACCGGTAGAATGGTCGGTGTTGTGTCTTGCACACGTGCTAAATGTCACAACGTTAGAGCGTGCGTCTTAACGGTGGCACTTGCGACTCTCGCTCCTAACTATTTAATCGCAAGAAATGGATGTATATTGTTTATAATTCGTATAACAAGGTATAGTAACTTACTACCGGTGAGTTAGCAGATTTACGGAAACACATACGTAAATATGCATAGAACTTATTAACAATTCGAATTGAATGGAAGATGAGTGGCATTTTGATATGAAAAATAATGATTTTAATAAGGCACATAAGAGCTATTTAATTATAATTGTATTTTTTAATCAACAGAGCAAATCGAAACACGCGAACTCATTCGAACGAAGCGTTTCCAATGTGCATTTAGACAATATCTCGTGATTTATGACAACCACGTGTTGCGATTCTTTTCGCAACTAACGTTCAATTCAAAACGAATGCGTGTGGGAAAGCTTCAAAATTTAACATTCAGACATTTCAAAAAACCTGAAAAATTTATTTCAAAAATTCAAGAATGTACCTATTGTGTCTAGGTCGTAAATTTTATTTTGACTGGATAACATGAAGCGGAGGATAAAAGAAAAAGAATTAGAAGCGAGCGTGACAGAGTGATCTCCTGCAGCGAAAAAGAAAAACCTAACTGTACATCATTGAGAAAATTTTCAATGGCACCGTGTGTCGCCAAAAAAGGTCTCAAAGAAAGATTTTTTTTTTGCAGAAACTTACTTTTGTACTTTTAAGAAAAATCCATCTTCTGGAATGTGTGCTTACAAAAACATCATAAAATTCTACGCCAGTTTTCGTTGCATGCAAAAAAATCTTGAAAACCACCAGGAAATTAGAAATTCTCTCTTCTTTTTAAAAATTGCACTGTTGCAAATTACGCTGTTTCATATTCATAGTTATTTTATATATGTATTTATGCGGGTTGTATTTCTTGAGCGTTAAAGTGAGTTGAAACAGAACGGCACACACGTTTTCCAGGATTCAGTAAACTCTATCTATAAACGCCACTACTCTATATATGTATGTAGAAAGCAAAGAAAAAAAGAGCGCTATCGAAATTTGCATAGATCTGCTGAAAAAAAAAACATGGAATGAAATTCTCTAAAAATACTAGCGCGAATATCGTACGATTCAAAGATGACAGATATCGACGCGTAACCGTAAAATTAATCGACCGAGAGGGAGAAGGGGAGCGGCAAGTGCGCAAAGTGTACGGTTAGTTTCTCCCCGGATGTTCACTGGCCTCTTTCTCGAGCGAGCGGCCTTGCCAGGAATGCAACATTTTCAGCGATTCTCCATTTGCTTCGACTCTCTTCGATTCGAATCCGTCGCACCGCGAACGCGCACAGGAGAGAATGCGAACAGCACCTTTCACTCGTCGTTCGCAATCTTTGTTATTCGGAATGACGAATAACTCGAAAGTCGATCAAATTTACAACGTCGCGCGATGATTAAATCGTCGATCGATCTGACAAAATGTTTCGAACTTGAGCGCCTTTGCGACTCAAGTACGATATTATGGTAGAAGAAAAACTATTTCTCTCTCTCTCTCTCTCTCTCATCTTTCGACAATTCAATAACAAATAAACCACGTCATATACATCGAGCACCGCTCGTATGTCGCTCGAATTACGTATCGTAAGACTTCAAAAGAAATGAGGATTACGACACACACGTTATAAGAATTATATAATGATACATAAACGGATAATAACAGAAGAGAGAGAGAGAGAGAGCCGATTTGTACAAACTCGTTTAGTCCGAGCAAAACGCACCTATTTTCGTCTACCTCAAATATCATAGACTGCGGACATTATTGTAGTTTCTTGCGAAGAAGCAGGTACACGTGCAACAGAAAAGAAGATGAATACAACGAAGGAATGTAGTGAGAAAAAAGATGCATTGTTGAAGTTTGAAACAGGTTTTTTTTTCACAAGCTCTGAAACGAGTTTGCGAGTTTGCAAGTTTTCGGGACAGGAAGTTGAGAGTTTCGGATATGTTATTATTATTATTATATTCGTCCGCTCAAAAAGCACGTACGGTAACGGGTTTGAAACGGTTTTCGATTCACCGTTAAGCACAACGGACAATGAAATAACGTTTGGCATTGAATCCTGGAATTAATCAACTCGATCGTTTCTTACTTTAGCCGATCGTTTACTCTCGGAGGAGAGTATCTTATCTGCGAGTTGGAAGGAGAAAGGCCGACGCGGACACAACTGGCAAGTAGTCACTGCTCACCTTTAACAAAACCGATCGCGCTCATTCGTCTATGTAACGTCTATATGTGTGTGTGTGTACATTAAAAACAACTTAACGTTCTATTTGTCTATTTTATAAAATGCATTATGAAACAGACGAGATAACAGAAATATCTTTTCGATATCTCGTGATAGGAAGAACCGGACAAGAAAGAGAGAAAGAGAGAGCGTTTCAAGATACGTTGTGTTGATACACGTCAAGAGAAATTGAGCAACTGTTGATCTCTCTCTTCAGTGGTTCGCCCCAGTTCCAAAGATTAATTTTTTTACATGCAACAACTTGCGTGCTTCATCTGAAATAAATACTCTAATTATTACACAACTCGAAATTGCTGATAAAAATAAATTTGCGACGTTCTTGCGATGTTTCTCACTTGAACATTTATCTTTTGTGATAAACCATTATTTCTTCCGTCCAAAATAAATGTCTCGAAAGCTTTCCCATCGAATTGTTTTCATCGGTTAGAATGTGGCAACACGCGCGAGAAACATTCCTTTCTATATTTGTCTTTCAAAGACAAATGTTGTTTCTCCTATCGAATGGACATTGTGATCTAGGTCTTCTTATCGCGGAAACAGGACACAAATAAAACTTCAGGTATATCAAGGAAGGAATATCGGTATTGTTAAATGCCGTGTCGCGTTTGAATGCATTACAGATAGAAAAAAAAACTATCTGCGAAAAAGAACACAAAAGAAACAGACTTGTTCTTTTGGAGCGGTTGAATAGGATTAACACGTGGTTATCAGCCAGTGTGTTTCGCAGTCGCGCGTACTGACCGTTTCGAAGATATCGAGCGATATATCGTCCGCAGAAAGTCACGTGGCTGAGACGCGCCACGCGACGCGACATCTTCCGAAAGTCCCTCAACAACATACCTTGCGCTAAAAAAATTTGCGCAACCAATTCGCATTGGCGCTATAATAATTGGCGCACATTAACCGATGTGTAACCGATTTTTGTTGTGTCGAAAATTGTTAATTTAAAAAGACGGCGACGTAAATGCGGTTTTTTTTACCGTCAAGTATTTCTGTGCAAATGCAAAAAGACCCGTCTGGATAAAGACGCGATATGAGAAAAGATGTGTGTCTGTCGACGGAGAGAGAGTGCCGGACACGTCGACACCATGGAATGTTGGATACGTGATAACCAACTCACCACCTGTGACCGGGGGCATTTCCACCGCGTCCGTTCTCGGTTGTTAACGTTGTCGTCGTGTGATCGTTGTGGGATGACCGTTACGACATTGATGAATACGTGGCCGCGACAATCGGGTACATCATCGGCAATGACACCGTCGTCGTCGTCCACACCGTCGTTCGGCGCACGATGACACGTGGTCGCATGAGCAGTTTTTTTTTTTTAATTTTATATCGAGAGTGCGTCAAGAACGCAAATAAAATGCACGTGGTCGAAATCGCAGAATTTCACGCGTACGGTCGCGCCGGACAGAAGAAGTTTGCGGCTCCCGTTGGAAATTATATAACCTCCGTGTAGAGAGAACACGATGAGCGATGCGGTCTCTCTCTTTTTCTTTTTTTCTCTCTCTTTCTCTCTTGCGTTTTCGATGTTTTCAGATGCGTTAGTAACAACAAACCTGGACGGAATCTTGGTGCTGCCGTCGCGCTACGCGCGCGCGAATACCAATCCGCTATACTTTATTGACCACGAGAACAGCAAGAAAACGATAACGCGAGATCTTTTGCGACTGTTTCCCGACGCGACATCGGCGACACGTCGCGACAAAACGTTCACCGCAACGGGGACGATATGCAATTTTACTACCATATGTTTTCACGGCTCTCGGAGAGCGAGAAAGACCGCGGAGTGTCCCTGAAAACGAGGGACCTCTCGTCGCCAAGATTGGAACCAGTTGAGTGGAACGCGCGAAGAACACAATGTGATACACACGGAGGGATTTTTCCCTTTGCCGCCGGTTGTTGTTTTGTCGTTTTATCGCAACTTCCAGACTTGTGATCGATGACACAACGTTATCGCACTCCGGCAAACCGACTATTTTTACGATTGCGCGATTACAGTTTCACCAAGCGAGCCAAATGTGTGAAGGAAACGGCTTGCACCGTGATTGCCACATGTACCAACCAGCCGAAGTGACCGCTTCGGTCGGTTTCGTGCCACTTCGGTCGCTTTACGTCTCGTTCACTCGCAGCGTCTCTTTCCAACTTGATTGTCGCGCCTCCGCTATTTCCTTTATGCGCACACATGTTTGCAAGGAAAAGTAAATTTCTTGTTTTTTCTTCTTCTACTTGTGCATCGATTTCCATCAATTGCGGAAAATTGATGACGAAACGAGATGATCAATTTCCGACAAACCCTGACTATCTTTTTTGTCTAGCGCGTTAAGTCATTTTAAACGTCATATTTTACATTTTTTGACGTCGACGAGCGTTCTCTCCCGAGAGATTCCACACTAAGAATCCATTAGCGTTAAAAATCCATTAACGCTTTTACGCGGTGATTTGATTAGAAAAAATACACGCGCGCAACCGTTTTCTGGCCGCAACGAGAGAGGTGTTATTCCACTCTAAGAATACCGTTTCACGCGTGCGAAGCGTCGGAATGCAATAACTCAAGTCACGCAATAAAAAAAAAATCAACATATTTGTGCAGATTGTCACGTCAGATTTAAACGCAAATTTACGAAAGTTTTGATCGTCGTCTGAATTCTCACGCTTGTCCCAACGTGTGAAAAAACTCCCTCATGTTTTGATCTAAAAAAAGCTTGTGCCGTAAGAAACGAAACTATTTTGTTTCTCACATCTTCCGCGTACCCTACTTCCTATTTTCTTAGGTCGGACAAATCGTCGATTTACCGTCGGGATGGTTGTATACGTCACGACTCGCACGCAGGAAGTTCTGTCTCTCCCACCCTCCGCGTTTATAATAGGCGCGATTCAACAGTTTGTTACACGTCGTGTCGGTCAATCGTGGCCGCAACCTCTTTTTTCTTCACTTTCCTCCACCTTGCGCGTATACACGCTTATCGTCAAATCCGACGTGAAAAAATCCGTTGTTTTACATACGAAAGATCTTACGAGAGAAAGAACATTCAAAAAGAAAAAAATACGAGAATATTAAAAAACGAGAGCGATAAGCGGCTCCGAAATAAATGTGAACACGGCTTTTGTAACACATAGAAGTTTGTTTACATTAAAGCTGAAGGAGCGAACGAAAGTGAAAGCACATATATTCAAATCAAGTATCGTAATTTAAATATTTCTCGCTCGCCTAAAAAAAAAAAAATGTTCCTCACAAAAACGTGCCACAAAGTTTTTCTTATCAGTTTTACGTGACACGTGGACTTGATGAGGCGAATTTTCGCATGCATTTAAACGTTTATTTATTCATGTACGTATTGCGAGTTATTTATCTCACATACGTAAGACTGTTTATTAACCATTGACTGATTACTATTGCCGGAGTAATCGCGAGAAAACGGCTTGTAACGAGATTATAACGGAAGCCAGGAAAAGAACATTCTTGTCGTTCTCAGCATGAACAGCTAGATTGGCGCAGTCGCGATGATATAAATTTTGCTCTCATACAGAATGTGAATGTGTTGCATACGTAAATGTAGAAAAAGTTTGACGATTAGTTTCGACGAAACGTGGTTGAGTTTTCGCGACTCGGGATTTATTTATCTGCAAAGTCAAGTTACGAAGAGAAAAAATGTGTTTTCGCTTTTTTGCGGCGTGTTGTGATTTTTTAGGATATTTTTGACTGTTTTTTTTTTCAGCTTGGGGGAAAAAGATAATATGTTAAACGTTATTTCGTGTAAGATATTCTTTTGGTGGAACAAACGCGTTTTCAAGAGTTCACGTGTAATTATATAATTCATTTCTCTCTCTTAAAGCACTTGAAATATACGAAAATGCATGAAATTAATTAGATCGTTAGATTCTACATTTTTTTCGTCAACTGAAACACATCGTACATATGTACTTGACTATGTTTCTCGGTGTTTCGAACACTGCTGAGAAACAGTTTTTTTTTTTTTTTTTTTTTTTTTTTTTTTTTTTTTTTTTTTTTTTTTTTTTTAATTATTTTGAAAACATATTGAAAAGCTTCTACTTCTTTGCTACACTCGAGCAAACAGTCGCGGAACGAGAGGTTAGGTGCGTCACATATGCCCGAAAAAAAAAAAAGTTTACGCGATGAAGGACATTCTCGTGGTACAATACACAGGTAGCCACATGCGGCGCGCGTGGTCGTTCTAACCTCAAACAACGCGGTTTTCAATGTGCATGCGCAACGAGCATAAGTAACCGTTGCGAGTAGATTACACTCGCATACATATATTTTTTTTCTAAGCAATTCGCGTACTCGAATGAATTTAATGCTCATGTAACGAGGTGTTATCTCGACGAGATAACGTTTCGACAAAAGGCGCGGAGACGTGTCCTCTGCCGTTAGGGGGGGAAGGAGGGAGGGATGCGGGGAAAGAGATCGCCGAAAGAGCGAAAAAGCGCGAGAATGTACAATGAATAATTGCACGACGTACCTGTGTTCAGGAATCGTGAATTAACTACAGCACTGTAGGTCTGCGATGGGTGGACGAGGGACTGATTTAGTATAATTTGATGATGATGGTGATGAGCACTGGAATGATGTTGAAGCTGCTGTTGGTGCTGCTGTTGGTGCTGCTGTTGTGGCTGCTGCTGCGGATGGTGTTGCGGATGATGTTGCGAAGAGGGTAGATGTTTCGAACCCCTTGTCGGCATGCTCATTGCAGGCGTGGGCCTCTTCGATACGGATTGAAAATGCTGGTCGCATTCATAAGTACGTTTTTCCACGTGTTGGGGCAATTTCCACAGGACGAGAATAAAAAAGACTGCACCGTTTCGGAGAAAAACGATCGCGCAATTCTCTGCGTGTATGTATGTATGCGTGTGTGTATATGTGTGTGGCACAACACGCACTTCACCGTAAGGATCGTTTGTGTGCGGATCGTTTGCGATCGCTACAAATTGCGGAAACGATCGCGTCGAGATGTAAGCCTGCGCGCGCGCGCGCGCAATCGTTCAGATGATCCTTTGCCACACGACCCGCGATGTGACGTTTCATGTGGCGCAATTCTCGCCGTTTGCACGTTTTGTATTGTCTTACCGATAATTGTGATTTATCGTTAATTTTCTTTCCAACAACGCCGTTACGGTTCTTCGCGGGTGTACGTTGTATCTCACCCGCTCGTAAAATTAGCGATATTGTAACGCATAATCGCGCGCACACTTGGTCGTTTACGTTAAACCGTTTCCCGAAACGAAGACTAAAGATATGACTGCACTATCGCGTATCCACGAGTCAGAGCGCCACTGAACCACCACCGTAAAGACACGAACAATACAATATGTACTGGCATGGACACTCATTGAAACTGACTGAGAGCTGAGAGCGGGAATGTTAAGTTGTGCACATTGACAAACAATGGCGACCAATCGGAAGAGTCGTCGCTGCGCACTTAAACCTGTTATTAGACATCGGACCGAATGAGAGGCCGTGGCTTGAGGTAACGCGTTCCTCAATTTGTTGTTTCTTCTCCCCACTGTCAAAATTTTTGTAGCTTCGAACGTTACAAGAAGAATGAAGTGACTTGTGAACCGGTCGAGTGGGGCGCGAGTAGTAGATTAGGGTTAGGTTAAGGTTAGGTTAAGTTCCACTTAGCGCTCGCAACGATCGTGAACGTAAGCCGTGTCCACAATGTCCAATCGCATTTGTCGATTATAGCCAATACGATTGGACATTACAGACACAACCTACGCTACGCTTCTGATCGTTGCGAGTGCCAAATGGAACACTATTTGAAGCATCATTCTGTCTTTATTTCTCGTGAGAGTTAGGCCTATAATACACAAAATGACATAGAGTGCATATGCATAGCATAGGACTATATGGACACGGACTAAGGAATAGAGGGACGGAGCATTAGCCAGAGGGGAGGGTCACGTTCGCGGCGGGGGAGG